>MU228147.1:719105-731734 GCA_018584345.1 Thuja plicata | reverse complement strand
CTAGACTTAATCCTATCTCATGAAAGCCAGCTTAAAAACAATGTTAAGAAAAAATAAAAAACTTTTTTCCTTTCTATATAAACATATGGTAAGCTCTTAGCATCCCACTCTAGTGCAAACGAAAAAAAGCATTAAATGCTTCAAAGAATAATCAGAAACTCGGACTTGACTTGGGCTTGACAAACACCAAATTTTAAAACTCAGGAAAAACTTTGTAACTTACAAAAAACTTAAATTCAAACCTAAGCATTCACATGTCCCCCCTACAGACTCACCAGGTACTCACCAAAACTCATCTCCTGCACCTCACAAGTCAAACCTATGGAAGCTCAAGTGGAAAAAAGAAGAGCACTCTGCAAATTTAAATCTATGCTTCAAAGCACATGTAGATAGGAGGCCCACAAAAAATGCACTTTTCAGAACAGACAATACAAATTCTACTTTATGCATGATGCAATCAGCTAATTGGCAGTTATAATGGTCAGATTATAAGATATCAAAAAGCAGAGGTTTTCCCATTAATTAATTGGGATGTTGATGATTTCTTAGTTTTCACTGACCAACAAGACTAAAAAGCACTTGTTGGTGGCCCTTTTTTATACCTAAAATTGTCAATGGGAAGAGATCAATGAGGATCCCAAAAAAAGGAATAGGGAAAAAATGGGAATATAACAGAATATTTTATGCAGGGCTGTGTTTATTAAAATATTCATGGCTGGAACAACCATATTTTCGATAGTTAGATGGGTTAGAATCAGATATTGCCTGCTTTACTTGTGGGAAATCAACCTTAAATCTTGTCGACTTCCGTGGAGTTCAGCCATTTAGCCCTAGTTCAGCTGATGATTTGCCAAGTTAATGAAAGCTTCGAATAATGGAAGGTGTTACTCTGCTTACCTCTCAGCCAACACACTCCATCAGACTGCGATGCGGATACTTGCAACCTTCTCTCTCTGCAACGAAAACCAAATGGTGGAATATTCGCTCTCTGCAACAAAAACAAAATGGTGGAAAATGACAAATTTAGATGGGTTAGAATAAGATATTGCTTGCTTTACTTGTGGGAAATCAACCTTAAATCTTGTCGACTTCCATAGAGTTCAACCATTTAGCCCTAGTTCCGCTGATGATTTGTCGAGTCAATGAAAGCTTCGAATAATGGAAGGTGTTACTCTGCTTACCTCTATGCCAACACACTCCGTCAGACTGCGATGCGGGTACCTGCAACCTTCGCTCTCTACAACAAAAACCAAATGGTGGAACCTTCACTCTCTGCAACGAAAACCAAATGGTGGAAAATGACAAATACAAACACTACGATGCATTTCTACTCACGAACGCGGACCTAACAAGAATAATATTTTGGTTAATTAGAATTAAATAAAAATGGAATTGAAATTCGATATTCCAATTCCACCTATTTAGGTGGAAGATGATATTCTCATTTTAGGGGCAAAATGGGAATTTCAGAATTCCAATTCCATTTTTATTCATGGACCCAAACATGGAATTTGGCATTATCCAGACTTAGATAATCCAATTCCGGTCCAATTCCTGTTGCCAAACGGGCCCTAAGGTAATATTGTCATGCTTCTCATCTAAGAATGAGAAAGTAGCCTTTATAAACTTTCAGGTTAAAAGTTAAATTGTGAAATTGGTGCTATCTAAATATTGAAAATCATTCCTAGGGAGTTGTACCTAAGATCAAATTCAGAGGGAAGTGAGTAAAGAACACTTACCCAACTGTTAGTTGTTATTTGTCTTTCAAAAGGGGTATAGAGTTATTCTATCGAAGATATATTGAAGGACAAATTTGTTCACTAACATAATCAAAGAATAACAAATATCATTTCTTTTCAAATCCTTAACAAACTGTATACCTTCCATCAAACAAACTTTCACAGATGTACATATCTCACCAACAAATTCTTCAATCAAAGGTAAAAAAATTTGCTTCTTACCATCAACCCAAATAGAATATCTATTCAATCTTCCATCATGTATAGCATGTATATCATACTGCCAAGGTCTACCCAACAAAATATGACAACAACCCATTGGCATAATATCACACAACACCTTATCATAATACTTTCCAGTTTTCATATTTACAAAACGTTGTTCACTCACCATTAATGTATGCTCATCCTTGATCCACGAGATCTAATAGGGTTTCAGATGCTTCATTCTTTCCAACTGCAACTTTGTGACCATTTCCTCAAATGCCAAATCTCTGAGCTTCCACTATCAACAATTACCTTCCAAACTTTGTCTGCAACTCTACATCTGGTCTTGAACAAACTTTTCCTGATAGGATCTTGCTTATCCTTTTCACTCCATAGTATCCTTCAGATCACGAGATTTCATTCCTTCTCATCTTCATTTGGTGACTCTTCTTGCACCAAGGCATATTCTCTACTACCAATCTTCTTGCTTGCATGTGTACATTCAAAGGATTTATGTCCTTCCTCACCGCAATTGTAACAAGTTACTTGGAACCCTTTTCTGCTAACCACCTCGGGAGTAATTGCCTCTTCCTCGGTACAAACTCCCACCTTTCCATCTAGTCTTTCCTTTGTCTTGAGATGTGTTTGAATTCAACTTGTCTGGTTCAGATCTACTATTCTCACCATGATATCTACCTCTTCCTCTAGGGAATCTACCACCTACGCCTATTTGTCTTTGCTCATATCTTTTGTTCAATTTCTCCTCAGCTTTTAGGGAAAATTAATATGCCTCCTCAATGCTTTCCATCTTGACCAAACTGATCTCATCTTGTATGGAACTTCTCAATCCATTCAGGTATCTTGCCACTCTTTCCACTTCATCTTAAACATGTCCAGATCTGATGTCCAATCTGTAGAATTCTTCAGTATAGTCTTTTATTGATCTATCTTTCTGCTTCAAACTTTGCATTCTCCTAATCAGGTTAATCCGATAATCACAAGGTAGAAACTTGTCTTTCAATTTGTTTACCATATTGTCCCATACCTTGATTCTGTCTTTACCTTTCTTCTTTTGGTCCAATTGCAGATGTTCCCACCATAAGGATGCATGACCTTTCAACTTTGTGCTTGCAATCTTCACCTTCTTGTCCTCTGATACATTCTCATATTCAAAATACTTTTCCATCTCAGTTATCTAGTCAATTAATTCATCAGAATCCAATTTTACACTACAGGAGGATTAAACTGAGGTGTGGACTTCAAACTTGTCAATGCTCTCAAGAATCTTTCTTCTTCTTGATCCATCATAGGTGTAGGTGCAACTTCACCTTGAAACTCTTCCAATTCATCATCACTAACATCTTCAAGATGTCTTCCTCTGCGCTGAGCTGTCTCAACAACTTCCAATCTAGCATCCATCTATCTAAGCATATCAGCTAGACCTGGATCTATATTTCCTCTCCCACGAACCATCTTGAATCCCTCTGTAATTGTAGGTTAGATCGCAATCTGCTACCCCACAAAAATATCACCAACTAGGGTTAGGGTTTACAAGAAGGAACTTAGATCTCACCAATGCTCAGATTCCACCTAACACAAGGAGGGGTGGCAGGAGGGGCCAAAGGCTCTCCCAACTACCAAACCAACTTGCACACACAATGTAGAAACAACAACACACAACAAGAGAAGAAACAACAAAGACCCTTTTCATTAATTGATCAAAATCAATACATGTCAGGCTGTAAGGCCTTCCTAGTTTGGGCCATATACATTCAATGAATTACAAATTGATCTTGATACATGTGAGGTCACAGACCTGCTTTCCAGATAATCCAATACTTAATCTTCTATTACAATATGATATCCAAATCCTACTTCTAAAATTGTCCCTAAACTAAGAACATAGAAACAAATATATACAAGAGTCCACCAAAGAGGTCGACGCTCAAATCCACAAGTGAGACCCAGATTTAGGTCCATAAAGATCCCAAAGAGAGACCCCATATTAATTAAGCCACAAAAATTAACTGCAAAAGTCGGCCACCAGATCCAACTCCAAAGTAAACAACTCGAGCAAAGGATGACCGAGCAACTGAGTGACTCGGATAAAGAACACCCCGAGCAACAGAAACAAACCTGAGTGACAGAGAAATGAACTCGAAAACAAGCATAACTAAGCGACAGAACCCGAGCAACATAGTACTTCATGAGCAGCCTCCAAACAAACTAGAGAACAAAAACAAACATATTTTTGGTTGAGCAGGATTGCCAAGGACCTAAGATGCTCCTGCATTAGCAAGATAGTTATATGATTATGATCGAAACATTGTGAACAAGTTTAGTCGCTTCTAATAATTTAGGAGCAAAATGTTGCATCCAATCAAGTCCATCATGCTCGTATATCAATAGTATTTATGTGACCCTTTTGGAGTTGGACTTCTCCCTTTAGGGTTTTGGTATAAGGAAAAATATCCAAAATATAAGGATCATTTGTATTGGTCATGGAGTACAGGACTTGTATCTAGACATAAGTGTACTTAAATCTCCCAAACATGTTTAACCCATATAGTGAACTAAATGTTCCCCAACAATTCAAAGATCCATATTTGACTTTTACACTAGAGTTGCCACTTGCATCAACAATTAGATTTGGGAAAAAGAAAAAAAATATAAAGTTCTTGGTTAACCTAGACAAGCTAGACAATTGCCATGCATGATTGTAGTCAAGCTTTCTTCGATCACATAATGATAAATAATACATATGTTTGATATTTTCAAGAATCAATGACCCACTTGTTACTCAAGTAGCACCAAAATGTATGAAATGTGCATCCTTGTGCTTTCTGATATATTCAATTTCATCATGGAAAGATATACAACATTTTGGTTTAGAAAGTTTTTTTAGGGTCATATTTTGAGGTTAACTTTATCGGCTTCACCGAGAGACTATCAAAATGCTTAAGAGTAGACCTCATAATTAAATTCTTTAAAGGATTGGATTCAAAGAACTCCTTTTATAGACAAACTCTGCTTTTAACTTGGGGGGGTTTGCAGGTACTTACTTGCCTTTTGATTGTGTTTTCTCGAGTATCAATCTCAAGAAGATCTTTAATCGCCAAATCTCTACTTGTTGGTTGGACAGAAGGAAGTTCAAACATTTCTTCCATGTTAACCTCATTAACACATCCAATACCATATTAAGTAAAAAAACTTTGGAACTCAATAATTTTTTTAAAGAGTGAGAAGTCGAAACAATCTATAGACACTTACAAGGGTTTTACAAGAGAGACAAACATACTTAACAATCACAATTTGATAACAACGAGAAGAGGATAAATAGATGAATAAACTCTCAATCTCAGCACCGAGGTGAAACCCTACAAAGACAAACTCTTTTCCCTCTAGATGACTTCCTCAATTCTCTAAACTAGAAATGTATAGATCTGTGTTTTATGACTTTATGATCATATGCCGGTGATGGAATGGGAGGTGTTGGTTCACCATGATAAAAAAAATCTTCCTAGCTCAGTGATCTCCATCTAGCATGTATTTTAAAACTTACGATGGATATTCCAATCCTAGATATTATTATCATAATATAGTTGTGGGAAAATTAAAGAATCCCATTTTAATCTTAGTTTGGTAATAATCTTGGTAACAATGTCTTTGTTGAGTGAATGGTCAAGATTCACTTATTCAAGTCCAATTTTTTTGAAGAAGTCTAAGATTTGGCTAGAAATTGGAGCAGAACAATTGAGTGACCATGTGAAGAATGAACTTTGGATGATATCTAATAATAAAAAATATTGATGATGATGTATTTATCCTCAATATAGAGAAATCTCCAAAAGTGTCTCGATGGATATGATGGGATTAGAGATACATCCCAATTGTGAAAGTGTTTATGTTATAGAAGAATCATAATATTGCTACTTCTTATTTACACATCTTAGCAAGATAATACATTGTGTGTTCAAGTTTAATGTCTTAAAGTAGACATCTAATTCTCTATTGATTATAAATCCTAGATTGTTAGAAGAGGAAGTAGGGGTTTGCATGAATACTCCAAGAGTTTCTTTGTTGAGATAATTTGCAACAATATTATGTTTTCTTGAAAAATGTTGGGCTTCATAATTGAACTAATAAAATAAATATTCTTTCCATCTAAAATATTTTCCCTGGCCATCTTTTCTGTCGTGATCTTTATCCTCAAAAGTCAAGAATTTGGTACAATAAGTTCTTATGATGAATTTCTTCAAATGCATTTGCTTAAGAGCAAATTTCTCAAGTTTTTGATTCAACACTAGAGTTTTTTGAATTAGAAGAAATCCATTTTTTGACTTCTGAAGGAAAGATTCCTCTAGAATATTCAAAGATATTTTTTTTCCATCACAAACAAAGCAAAGATATCCTCCCCAAGCATGATGTAGGCTTCACCTCAGTGTTGAGATCCTCACTCTATCATTAGTATCCTCACCAAAATTGACACCATTAATAAACAACTTACTATGTCATATCTACCTCTACCAACCTTCAATTCACCTATTGAGCTTGGTGATTGTCCTTGTCTCATTGCCAATAAACTCCTTCTTAACAAGACTACTCCACATTCAAAATTACATCCAAGACAAAGATACAACACCTACATATAATGTTGATTACGAAATGCAAATGAAACAATTAACATAATAAAAAATAAAGAATGAAAGGCACAAAAAAATAGTAGATTTTCATGGTTCAACAAATTGGCTACATCTATAAGAAGCGCGGAAATCTCTATTATTGATATCTTTGTTTGTTTACACATACGACAACTAGCTTATTTCAATTTTTTACAATGCACTATTACTTTATCAAATTTGTTTTCATAAACCTTCAAATGAAATACCAAATGGATGACAATTGGAGGAAAAATAGGCAAGTCTTTTGGACTTCACCCAACCAACAATATCACACTTGAAGTCTAATCACTGCGGCAAGTCTCAGGTATGTTCCCCCACTTTAGTCATGTTCTCATATCTTGACAATGCTAAGAAGCCCTGCAAAATTGGAAATTTTCCCTTGAGACTACCTTAGTCAGTGTATCGACTGGATTCACCTTGTTCTGGATCTTCTCTACCTTCAATTTGTCCTCTTCAAGTACACTTTGAATGAATTGATATCACAACTCAATATGCTTGATTTGATTGTGAAATGTTGCATTCTTAGCCAAGTGAATAATGTTGTTTCTATCACAAAGAGAGTGAAAACATGTTGCTTGCATCACAATTCACCCAATAATTGTTGCAATCATATCATTTCCTTTGCGCCTTCAATGAGAGAAATGTATTCATCCTCATTAGTGGGGAGTACAACCACTTCTTGCAATTTGGAAACCTAATTAATCACTGCCCCAACAAATGTAGAAACATAACTTGTAGTTGATCTTTATTTGTCCAAATCATTGGCCATATCTGAGCTAATGAAACCTTGTAGCCCCAATTCTCTTTTTATAAGCCACAAAACATAATCTAAAGTGCCTTTCAAATACCTTAATTTCCACTTCATCGCTTGCTAATGATTTTTACCTATACTGCTCTTAAATTTGCTCACTACTCCCACAACATGGCAATGTTAGGGTCAAGTAGAAACAATGACACACATGAGACTCCCAATAGTCAATGAATACAAAATACCTTTCATTTATTCTTGGTCTTCTTGTGTTTTGAAACATATTTTGGAGGATAGGAAAAGGTGATCAACAAGTGGTGTGCTTATAGCCTTCACACCCTTGAACTTGTCCAAAACCTTACCAATGTATTTCTCTTTTGAGATTCTAATCTCTCTTTCATCTATCCCTTATTATTGTCATACCAAGAATCCTCTTTGCTACCCCTAAATCCTTCATTGCAAACTTGTGAGCTAATTTTTGTTTCAAATCATGAACAACGCTCATGCCAATGTTGGTCACTAGCATATCATCAACATGTAGCAACAACAAAACAAACTCACCATTGTCCAACACCTTGTTGTAGACACACAAATCAGATTCGTTTCATGTGAAATGGCGCTCAGTCACAAGGGAATCAAACTTGAGGTACTACTCCTACAGATCTTCTTAGAGCCCATGCAAGCTTGAATGAATGAATGAAGGAATTTTAATGATGTCCACGATACCAAACAGTCTAAGAGACCCCTCATCAAAGACCAAGATTGGTTTTCATCTTTTTTTTTAATATCAACCCTCCTGTTATGAATCTGTATCAGAAAATCATCGGTCTTGTGCAGTCTTGTTTCCTCAAAAAGTTGATGTAGACAACCCTCCTTCAAATTGTCTTCATATTGCTCACGGATATCCTAATTTTGCAACACACTCGAAGATAAAGTGTCATTTTGTTTCAACACACCCTTTACTGCAGAAAATGCATGTTCTTTCTTCCCAAACCTCCTTGGGAACCATCCATCTACCCATCTCACACTGTAGATGGTGGGATCCAGTTCTCAACTATGCCACCAACAATCTAGCTTTACCTTTGATTGTCACCCATAAGTAGTCTTTATCCTCATGCGCCCAAGTGGGGTTGAACTCTTTCACATAGTCGGTTTTTTTTTTCTCCCCATTTGTTTTGTCCACATGGCAGCCTTAAATTTCTCTAGCACAAGCCTTTTTATCTCTTCATTAGTGTTAGGACATTTTTGCATGTCAATGTCTCACTTATTTAACCATTCCTTACTCTGCCACATCCACATCTTCTTCTTGCGGGCTAACCTCTCCTCGACCACTAACTTGGGCCAGCATTGTTTATCCATATTTTCAACTTTGTTTAGATAGCTTAACAAATGGATAACCGTTGAAGCCTCCATTGGGAACATACCTACTTCAGCCAAGAGAATCTCATACAGAATTGTTGATCTGACTTTAAGACTAGTAGTGATAAGATGCTTGTGTAATCTACAATACAAATCCTCGATCTACAATACAAATCCTCTTACCCTTGTTTCTCAAAACCTTCGCTCCTAAATAAATGATTCATCTTCTATATCACGTAACATCAAGTTATTCTAACTCAAGATCATACAATGAGTGGTGGTTACCTTCACAACCAATGAGAAAATCTCATTAAAATCTACCCCTTTTGCTGGTCATATCCCTTTACCACCAATCTGGCCCAATATCGTTTCTTGCCTCCCTCTTCCTCTTTCAACCTGTACACCCACCAATTCTACAATGCTCTTCGATTGGGTGGAAGCTTCACCAAGTCCCATGTATAATTGACCATAAGCGAATCCATTTCCTCCTCCATAGCATTTATCCAATTCTCACGGTTGACATCTTTGCAGGCTTCTTTGAAAGTAGCTGGCTCTACTTGATGAGAGACCCAAGTAGACCAACAATTGGTTGTCATTTAGCTTTGTCGGAGGTTGACACACCCAGGTGGACCTCCTCAATGGAGGAGCTTGGCTTTGTGTTTTTACTGGCTGTAAAATCTCCTCCTTGGAAACTTATTATTTGCAACATCACCAAATTTGGACTATGAATTGACCACGTAGGCTCTTCCTCTAGGCGTGGCAAAGAAGAAACCCATGGGGGCCTCGTTGTGAGAATTCCACGCACATCAATTTGCAGAGACCATGAGAGAGACCAATTATGTAGAGGCAAATCTTCGATCAACATATGTTGTGTAGGATTTGTTGACTGATCGAATGGTGGAACAAGGTAATTATACTGAGTGGACGCTTGCAATGAATTCCCATACATAGCAATTATGGGCAGACCATGTGGAACAAGTTTCCTCACACATGGTATTTAACGGCTGAGAGGAGTCAAATCGGGGCCTGTATTGGAGTTGGCAAGTGGGAATGGGAAAAGATAAAGACCACTCACTTGGGTGTTGTAATTGATTGATTTGTTCCATTATTCGAGCCAACATGGAAATAACATGATTTGTTGCTCCAACTATGCTTTGTGCAGATTGCTGCAAATTATTACCTCCAATTTATGGGGCCTGTGAATTGCCATTTGTGATACCTATACGATAATGACTGCATACTCGTGTACTTGTGTCCCCCTGTGCTTGCTGACCTGGGAACACCTTTTCATTGAACACCACATCCTGACTGCAAACTATCTGTTTGGCAATCAGATTCCACAATCTGAAATCATACTGCTCTTCTCAATAGCCAACAAAGACACTGTTTCGATTTGGGGTCCAATTGCTCCTTGGGAACATGAGAAAATGCTTCAAAGCTGAAGGTGGGTGATTGGAGGAAACTCTTCTTCCAAGCCCTTTCTCCTTCGAAATGGCAAAATCCAATCGGGAAGACAGGCCTCGATTAATTAAATATACCACCCTGTTAACCACCTTTGCCCAAAATTCCTTGCCCAAACGTGCATTAGAGAGCATACTAATAGGTCCTCTTTGGTTTGGGAATTAGAAAATGTTAATTTGATCTCTTGAAATGGTCAAATCATGAATTTGATATTTTGATTTTTTGTTTTTGGAATATAGTTTGGTCCGTTTGGTTGACCCGGAATATGAGTGAGAAAATGCATTTCCTCCATTTGGTTCCACATTTTGAAACTCGAATTGGAATTTGAGTATGGTTTTTCTTTTTAATTTTTCAATTGTTTAATATTTTTGAATTTAATAATTCATTTTTATTAATTAATTTATTTTTATTTTATATAGAAAATCATAAACAAGCTTATTTTTTAAAAATGTATAAATTTTTTAATTTTTTCCATTTTGTTGAATAAGGTTGATTTTAATTCTGTTTATTTTTATATAGAAAATCATAAACAAGTTATACACAACAAAAAAGTCATGAGTTGACCAAAATATGTCCAACGTATCTACATGAAATTCTAAAAAAGTTTCAGTATCCAGAATAGCCCTCTCTGTTAACCACATTTACGCATATGGTCCCAACAAAGTAGTGTGATTACAACACAAATAAAGCATCGCAGAAAGATGATTTCTGCTTTTGCCATAGAAGCAATCTCGGCGGCACTAGCTGCCTCTCGAGCCTTGCACAAGGTGCACTCTTTTCCTACATCAGGTATAAATGTAGATGGGGTATCATCAACCCACCAAAAGTATAGACATTCACTATTTCCCTGCAATACCAAATATACATTAGTTGTTCCTAAAATGATTATCTTACATTATTTTCAAACATAAATAACATGTTTCCATTTAACAACCTTTTTCCTATTAGGGCAACCCCAAAATTGACTCCCTGGATTACGTGTTGTCTATGAGGTCTTCAACACGCAAGGGCCAACACCACATTCACACATAGGCACATTCGCCAAAGCCATCAATGGTATACCAGTTCAAAGATTGCACTGTCATGCAACATATCATCTTTTGTTGATTATTTTGTTCATTCATACTTATTATAATTGTAATAAAAAACAACATACTAATGAAGATAACATCTAAGATCATATAGCAACATGAGTATTGAAAATCACAGTACAAAAGGAAGATCCAAAATGAAGTAGCGCAATGCCTGCTATAAGTCATAAAATAGAATGTAATATTTATACCAAGAGATCAAAGATGGGGAAGAACAAAATCCAAGAACAAAATGGTGGTATGAAAACACACCGTTGAGTACTAAAAATAAACACAAGCCAATATCCTGCTCAAGCTTCTCGTATCCTGCTCATAACATATTGGCGAGCAAACTTCCCATAATAAATGGAGTGCACCAAGGATTAACATCATAAATATGGACTATAAGTTGAAATCATGAACACCATATGTGTAATCTCAGAAACTGTCCATTTTTAATTCTTCATGACCACATGTATATATGATGCCAATAAAAAAAAAGTAGGTGTTGGAGCAATGTACAAAATCTGTACAAGCTAGAGTAGTATTTTCAAAAACTACTCCAACTTGTAGTTTTTGTAAATTGCTAAAAAAAGTTAAACCTCTCTATATGAAATACACAAAATTTGTTTCTAAAATGGTATAATAATTTCAAAAACTACATTTGGGTATGTGCAAGATCATGGGGGGCCAAAAAGTGGCGATGTGAAAAAAATCCATTTTTCACTCGTCCAAAAGTGCATGAAAGCGCTTGTTGACTTTTTAGTAGGCCGGGTGTCAGTACACCTGGGCAAACCTGACACCAAAGCATAAGCCTAATCGGGTACCTAATATTTTTGGGTACCCGATATTATCGGGTACTCAAAAAAATCGGGTACCTGAAACCTGCGGCATAAATAAAAACCTGCAAGTTGTTTTCCTCATTTCTGTTGCCCGTGGCTGCATTCAGCATTTTCATTGTGAAAACATTAAAACCCTAAATTTAACTATGTTTTTTCATTACTAATTATTTAGATAATAAAAGGATATATTTTTAATCTTGCTTTCATTGTACAACATGTCTCAATAAAATTAATTAAATTAAACATTCGATGAAATATTATTTTTTCAGGACTTGACAAGAAAACAACAACACTACCGAGCATGGCACTTGAAACCCTTTTGTTTGTGCCAAAGCTTTCAGAATTAGGTTCTTCATTCTTTTATTTTTTTTCCAATACGAATTTGTCATCGCAAAGTGGTGTGTTTTGAGGATTGTAGGCAAAACAATTGTTGGTAGCCATGACTGCCAGTTTGAATCCATGGGCAGAAGAATTTGTTCCTCCTCCACAATACCCTCTGAATTTGCCATCGCAGAGTGGTG
>MU228147.1:699667-710782 GCA_018584345.1 Thuja plicata | reverse complement strand
TGTCGGCATCTTGAATTGTGTGTAAGGAGATCATGGCTAAAATGGTTATGACGGATTCCTATGACACGTAAGAGCTATGTTAGGAAGATTCAATGACAGGTGAAGACATGTGGCAACTGATAAATTTAAGTATTGTACACTCTTCCCCAATCGTGGGAGTAGCCCTAAAAGTGAAGCGCATGATATAAGCATTTTTTAGGGTTGCGAAGAGTCGTGATGCGAGTGTATTGTTGGAACATTTTTATGCTGCCATGATTTGTCCTCAAGGGTTTTGAAATCTTCTGAAAGAACTTGCATTGCAAGTGTATTGTAAGCTGTAATAGTTTTGATCAATACATTGTGCAGGTTTTGGAGTGCTGGGGTTTTTTACCGAAAGGTTTTCCCGAGGGGTATATCATTGTGTCATTCTCTATTTTCTGTATGCATGGTATGTGGTTGCAATATCTTTGTTAAAGTAGTTAACAAATCTGAAATTGTAAGGATTTAAAAGAATTTGCACAATACTTTCCTATAGAGATTAGCGTAGGAAGCTGTTTCCGCACCTGAGTTTCCTTACAATTTCTTGAGAATAAAAGTATGAGGCATTATCCATAACTAACTTAATAGGCACACCAAATCTTACCAGAATGTTTTCTTTGATAAACTCACATACTACTTCCGAAGTAGTTCTCTTGGTTGCTTTTGCCTCCACCCATTTCGTGAAGTAATCAGTCTCAATGGTTATGTAGGTATGACCTGTGCTGGACATGGGGTTTATAGGACCAATAAAATCAAGACCCCATTGCTAAAAAGGACCTTCGATTACCACTGGTCTTAGAAGTAGTGCTGCCAACTGTGGCTTTCCGGTAAACATTTTACATTTCTTACACCTTGCTACCCAATGGTATGCATCTCTAAACATTCATGGCCAGTAATAACACTGTCTTAAAATCTTGAATGTAGTGACTGACGAGGAGAAATGTCCTCTGCAAGCTTCATCATGAAACACCTTTAACAACTTCTCTTACTGTTGTTTGTAGACACACCAGAGGAAAGTTCCATCTATAGATCTCTTATACAATATATCTTCCTAGATTACATATTTAGAAGCTTTTAGCTCCAGGTCCCTTCTTTGCTTTGGAGTTAACCCTTCAGGGCATTCACCATGTGTCAGGAAATACACGATATTTTCAAACCAAGGGTCTTGCATACTTACAGCCAAAACTAAGTGTACAGCTTATGGGTCTTCGTCTGTCTGATTCTCCGCCATTACCTTGCACAATGCTTTTCCCCTCGCTAGCTTGGTGGGCTTTATCTCTATGTCATATTCTTGGCTTTTAGCTACCCATTCTCCTCTATTGTTACATCCTACATCCTGTTGAGTCAGGATGCTTTTTACTGCAATATCAGGCACATACACAAGAGAGTGTGAGTGTAGGATGTAGAATCTGAAATTATTTAAAGCCTTTACAACTGTGAAAGCGTGTTTTTCAGTTTGAGAGTATCTCAACTCATGATTTTTCAGAGGTGTGCTCATAAAGGAAATGGGAGCTTCAATTCCCTCTTCATTCTCCTGCATGAGAATGGTTGATAGAGTATGTTCGGAAGAATAACAATACATTATCAAATCTTTCTTATAATCTGGGTGACATAACACAGGAGCATTGGCCATGGCATCCTTTATGCTTTTGAAATCTTGTTTAACAGGATCATTCCATTTGAAACTCACATTCCCTTTCATCATGTCCACCATGCATTTGCTGATTTCAGAAAAATTTGGAACGAACCTCCTGAGAAAGTTTACCTAGCCGAAAAATGATTTTAGTCCGGCTTTGTTCATAGGTAGACTCAATTGTTGGATTGCTCTGACCCTTTCTGGGTCAATCCTTATGCCTTCTTGGGAGATAATGTGGCCCAGTAATTTCCCCTCAGTACATAGAAAACTGACTTCTTGGGATTCAATGAAATCCTGTCTTCCCGACACCTTTGCAATACTCTCTTTAAGTCATTTATGTGATCTACTCTTTTCCTAGAAAATACAGTAAGATCGTCTAAATACATAATAATGATTTTTTCTTCATATCACTGAAGGAAAGGTCCATGCCCCTTTGAAAGGTAGTGTTGGCATTGATTAACCTGAATGGCATTATGTGGTAGAATAAGGTGCCCCATGGAGTAGTGAAAGTCATTTTATGCTTGTTTGCTTTTTCAACCTCAATCTGGTTATACCCTAAGAAGTCGTCTAACATGGACATCATTTCGACTCCAGCCACAAATCTGCAAGAGATGATCCATATTGGGGAGTGTGTAATTGTCCTTCAAGGAGGATTGATTAAGGTTTTTGAAATCAACATAGATTCTTATTTCTCCGTTCTTCTTCCTCACTGGCACTATATTTGTTACCCAGGTAGAATGGTGGATAGGGTATATGATCCTTGCTTTGAGCATTTTATCAACTTCCCTGAATATAGCATCAGCAACTTTGGCGTTGTAATTCCTTTGTTTTTCTCTGAATGGAGTTGCCTCAAGTTTCAAAGGAATTTGGTGTTTGAATTTCCTGTTCATAAAAATTTTCAAATCTTCATAACTCCAGGAAAAAACATCTTGGTATTCTAGGAAGAGTTTCCTGGCCTCTTCCCTCTCATTTTCAGTGCAGTATTTCCCAATGTTGATCATCTTGGGATCCTTCTCGGTTCCTATATTCATCCCCTCATATTCACTAGTGGTAGGACCTCTCTTGATTCTCTTCTTCTTAACAAAGGTGTCATGCCTATTGAAAAGCATCTCAAGAGTGACCAAATGTGGGGGAATGATGTTACCTTGTAACTGGATGACATCAGACTTATCTTTCTTTTGCTTGTCCTGACGGTCTCCTTTATTTCTATTAGGGACATCTTTATGGAAGCTACCACCGCTTTCCAGGAAGAGGAGGAGGTTCTGGTCATCTTCAAACATTTGCCAATCTTCTACATTATCTGGCATAGATGGTCGATATACAATCTCCACTTGGTACTTCTTATATTTGAATTCTAGGTGAGGGAGGAGTAGCGAAGCTGACACGGCCAAGGAGTCTGCCTTGGAGTTTAATTATCTTAGAACAAATTCAATAAAGAATGCATCCAGTGCCTCTATTTCATCCCATACTCTATTTCTGTAATTTTTTAATTTGTGATTTTTTACAGAGTATTGATTCTTTACTTGATGCACGATCAACTCAGCATCACCACGAGCTCTCAAGATCTTCACACCTTTTTCCTTTGCAGCAATAATCCCTAACAGGAGAGCTTCATACTCGGCAGTATTATTGGTGTTCCCGAACTCCAATTCATAAGCTATGGGTTCGCATACTCCGTCTGGTGATATCAAGACCACACCTGCACCAGATCCTAAAGATGCACAACTGCCATCAAATTCAAGGGTCCAGATTTGTGGTGGTGTTTCTTCAGTGAAAAGCTGATTTTCCTCTTCCCTAGATTCTATTTCCTCATTGTAGTCATTAGTAAACAACATATAGTTACCAAATTCCAATTCTTGATAGAGAATTTGGGCTTTAGGGTCATAAGATTTCAGTACTGCAAACTTAGCTTTCTCCTCCGGGATGAGCTTAATATTTTTATTGCCTACTGGGATTAAAGCTTGAGACCAATCCAACTTTAACTCCCCTCCAAGGTCTCAGCAAAATCTCCTTCTTAACAGTAAACAGTAACTAGCAGGTATATCAGCAACAAGGATTGTTAGCAACATCTTCTTTTCGGGGTGTGTCGCCAGGGCCACTTGAGCATCTTTAATTTGGCCAACCAGGGGTACTTGCTTGGAATCCATAGAGTAACATCTACCATGGGATTTAGTGAGGGTAAGTCCTAGAGCTTTAGCTATAGTTGATGGCATGACATTATCTGAGGCTCCGTAGTCTATTATGCAATTGCTTAACTTGCAACCATTAATATATAATGACACATAGAACGGGTCAGGCTTTTGGCCCGGGAAGGTGGCCAAAACAAAAGGTTCTCCTTGCTTATTTGGTTTTGCAAATATAGAATTGTTTTCTATAGTAGTCATGACATTTTGGTTTAACTCTGGATTCCCTTATTTACAGTAATCTACTAGCTTTTGCAGTTCTATGGGATTAGACTTAAGGTAGTATATAGGGGAAATTTGAATTCTGGAATCTCTACAGAATTGAATAATGTCAAAAGAGGTTTTCTCCTTACCTGGTTGTAGAATTATCACTCCTTGATTGGCTTCCTTAGAATAGGAGGTAGATGCCTCATTATTTTTAAGTGGAGTTGTTGAAGCAGGGGTTTTATCCTTCTGACTTTGTGTCAAGACTGTATAAGAGGTCCTGTCTATGGTAGCGTAACATGTTGCTTCTCACTCTGAATCTGATTCATATTCTAAATATAAGTTTTCAGAGTCACCATGCGAGTATGAATCTGGTTCAGCTCCGGACACTCCAGCATTCCACTCATCAGTCTGATGCATTTTCCAAGCATGAGCTACATTGGGGCAGCTTTCTCCACCATGATCGATAGTTAGGTGGAAGGCACACATGTTTCCTTTTTTAGGAGGAGCTTCTATAGCTAGCCTCTATGGTGGAGCAGTTAACTGTAACGCCTTTCCATTGACATTTATCCCTTCATTGTTTCTCCCAGGCTGGTCCTGAAAGTTTCGTTGGTAGGGATTATTAAATCTAGGAAGTTGCCTCTTGAAGGCGATGAATTCATTAGAAATTTTTTGAATTATCTCATCTGATGACGTAGTATTGCTACTACTGGTTCTAGATTTTATCTCTCTTTTCCATTTCTCGGTTGAGATCATATGGTCCTCAAGTTCTACAACAGTTCTCTGTGTGGCATCCAAATCTGCAGGGTTCACCCTTCTTAGATCATAATTAATGTCTGGTGGCATAGAACTTATGAAGAATGTTTTCAAATTTTTTGTCGTAGGCCTGTCAGCTACTGGAATAGGATTTAAAATCTTATTGAATTTAGCTATAAAATCCCTCATACTGATAGAGGGTTCTTTCTTGATGGAAGTTAATTGTGTTAATAGGGCATGCTCATCTTCAACAGTTTTAAACCTTCTTTCAAAGGCAGCTCTGATGGAAGCCTAATCAGTGATGGAAGAGTTAGGTAAATGGTGAAACCAATTGACGACACTCCCAATGAGGGTCTCAACAAATAATCTGACGGCCACATCCTCCTCTCGTACTGCTAGGATATTGACTAAAGCAAAGAAGGCGACAATGTGCTCATATGTAGATACTTTCCCATCTCCAGAAAATTTGGAAAAGTTCTTTCTAGAACCCGAAGGGAGAGGATTATTATCTGCTAATTGCAGAGGTCCGACTGTGGTAGCCCAAGGAAGTGCCATAGCTATTTGGGGTAGATAGGGCGTTAGATTGATAACAGGAGGGGAAACTACTCCGTGTAAAGTTAACACTTGGCAAGTGGTGGACAACTGAGTAGTTTTCTTAGGAGGTGAAGAAGGTCTACTCTGGCTCCTTGCGGTTCTATTTCCTCAGTGAGGTACTTCTAAAAGAGCAAAGTTAACATTCGCAAGTCTTTCAAAGACTGTGTCTGTACTACCTTCTTTCCTTGTACTCCTGAGAAACCTTTTAGGCTCAAGATTTTCAACTAATTCTGTAGCCTAGCTTCACGCTTTGCTCGGTGTTGTGCCCTTCTTAGATTTCTCCTTCCAATGACTATTTCAAGTGCTTTTTCTCTAGTTCCTTCTTGTTCAAGCACTTGACTAGCGTTCCTATAGTGCTCTATATCTCTTCTGTATCTCCATGCAAAAGTGTTCAACGAGGAGATGAGGTCCTCTTGATCATCTTGGAATCCAAGATTCGGTTGGAGCACAGGAATTATGTTTTCATGGGGAAGCACCATATTTCTCCATGATATGCTTCTGGTTATAATGACTGTTTGTATCCCCAGTAGAGTCACCAAAAAATTGCTGGTAAACATATTGTTCTTTTGAATTTAACTCTAAAATACCCAAAATACTTAAGAACAATTGAATACAACAGTTGGAAAATTGATATTGAAAAACCAATTTCCCTCTGAATTTGAAGGTACAACTCCCTTATATGAAGGATTTTCAGTGAATCTTGATCTTTCCTAATCTAACATAGGTATGTTCTTGACCCGAGAACAGAAGAGGTAAACCAAGCTAAACCCAGATGAGAAATAACTTAGGCGGGGTGAATTCAACTTTAAATCTAGCCAACTCTAAGATTTCATCAATTAGATTAACTCCCAAAACTAGTAATGCATGAACTTCTACTGAAAATGCAGATGCAATACTAAAGATTAATGATGAGATGTTGATGAATCAATCTATTTCACAGAAACGTTTCCCAACTCAGGATAACAACAAATCTTCCCCTAAATTAACTGTATCAAATCATAACACAGAAATCTAGTTCAAATATAGATTACAAATCTGACTTCAAAGAAATATTCAAATTCAATAGAAATACAAATTAAATGCAATGGAACAGTTAAATAAATGGTATTCAGACACACACAATTGACTCAACAAAATTGCTATCTTCTACACCAAAATTTAGCCGACCTGTGTATTGATTTTTGAAATAGTACATATAGAGTCCCAGATTGGGCCATTACAAAAAGAGGGGTAATCGAAATTGTTCAACTTCCCCAACCAAAAATGATAACCAAATGTTTATCTATTACAACATCAATCAAAATTTGGTACACAGAGAGAATCTATTCAAGCTTCAGTTTCATTCCCTTTTCCTAATTTAGCCCTATAGGTAGTGGTAGCTGTGATAACTCTGATGAGCTCCACATGTCTATTGGCGTGGACATTGGTGTATCGGATGAGCCATCTGGAATGCTCCTTAGCCAGACTCTTAATGGCATCTATCTGATCCTTTGATTCTTCCATGGCCTTATAAATACATCCACTCAACTGCTGGAGCTCTGGCACTTTGTCCAAATGGGTGGAAGATGGCTCTTACAGCTTGTCCACATTATCAGAAAATGATTTATGCATATTGGCCAATCCTATCATTTCTTTGCCTTGCCCACTCATCTGCGATTCTATGTGAAAACCTTGAAGAATCTTAAAGTCTTTTCTATGTTCTTCCTTGACCTTAACATCTACTTGCTACAACCCCGTCTTGGCCTAGATGATCATTTCGATTTTGAAGTCTAGACTATGAAGCCACTCGATTAGAGGTTCATCTCCCTTTTGTAGAATCTTGGCTTTCAACGCCTCTTTGGTCTTCATCTTTACTTCTACATGGAGCGTCACTATGCACTCTTGACACTTCACTCTCTCAGATGTAAGATTTTGCAAATTCTTCTCAATGTTATTTCTCTCCGTCTCCAATCTCAAGAGAGCATTACCCAACTGGTCGACAACTACCAATCCTTCAGATTTGAGTCTCTCAACCCATCCCTTGCCGATCTATGTGAAGTGCCTATCCTCTTGAAACTTTGCTAATATAGCTTGATTCTCCACTGCACTGGGATCAAAGGTGGTTTGAGTGCTGGGGACACTTGTAATCGGAGTGCGGAGCTATCTTATGAAATTGGTTATCTCAGCCACTTCTACCTTTAGTTGAACCTTGGCAGTCTTGAGCTCTTTGAGTTCTTCCTCTATCACCACATTAGTAGATTTCCACTAGTCCACCTTGGTGTCATGACGAGCCAACCCCATATCGAATGACTGCAACTGAAAGTTTGAAGCGGTCATATCCTCGAATCTACCTTCCTTGGTTGGCTTGGCCACTTCCATAGTGAATTGTCCAGTCTCAGGGTCATGACCCAGAGTAGACATCGTCTTTACTTTCTTCTATTTTCTCGTAGTGGCCTTGGGCTGAAAGGCTCATGACAAAGTGTCTTTGCTGGAAATTCCTTCTTCTGCCCTCTTCCTCTTGCATTCCAGAGTATTTTCTATCCATGACTCTGCGCTGGTGACTTTGTTGGTAGAAACCAACTCCTTAATGAACAACTTCCTTATGACTGGGGGCGTAGCCTTTGGTCTAGAAGCAAATGGATTTATTGAGGTAGGAGAAGAGGACATCAATTTGGCTACTGAAACAAGCTTCTACTTTTTCCTGGTCTCTTCTTTCGATTCTGTGGTTGAAGGAGTATCTTCACCCACTTCTACTATGACATGGGACCCTTGCCCTTTAGAATCTTGGGTGGAAGTGCCAACCGGTACATCTACAACGACTGCTTTAGTTGGATGCTCTGTTTCCACACCTTTGGTGGGTTCCTCTATTATTCCAATATTTGGAAGTGGACCTCCTCCATAAGTCTTCTTTGGTTGAACTTCTTTTTCCGGAGGTTCATCGCCTCCCCCAGCTGGTTGAGACAAACTCTTGGTCATAGTTGGGAGTACCACCGAAGAAGTTGTTGCAATGTTGGAAGTATCCTTTGGGTCCTCTGAGTAGGAGGCTTCATTTCCAACCTCTTCCTTCTTCCTATTGTCCATTCAACCCACTGCTCTGTCCTCTTATAAATACCATTCATTAGAGTCTGCAAGTCACCGACGACTTGATCTAGCATGGGCTCAGAACTGATGGAAAGTGGTTTGATGTTCTTGAGATAGGTATTATCATACATGTGCTGTCCATCATCTACTAGCCCCTCAATTGCAAGATTGACCTTGAACTTTTTGATTTGTTCAATGGTTAATTTGGCATAAAATTTGTCTTTGTTCTCCAAATCATCACTACAATTGGCCCAATAGTCTTCAATGTCATCTACATGGTGGATAGATCGGCTCATTTGCAAGTAATCATGAGTGTAATTAACTGGATCATATTGGGGCCTCAGAACATCATAGGTTTCCAATGAAAACCTCTTGGAGAATGCCTTTAGAACATTCTCCGCCTCAGAGCGGGACGCACAACTGTAGGCTTCGATAGTCATGGGGAAGTCGTAGCCTTTCTTTTTGGCATCAACACAGATCAAATTCACTTGCAGTGCTTGCCTCATCACCTCCACCAGCATGATCATATCCGTAGGATATGTGGGCAGCTTCAAAGGGAAGTCACAAAAACCTGCAAGATGAAGGTATGATAAATCTCTGAATTGAATAAAATAGCATCCGAATTGGCTGATAAAAGCCATGGCTTCAGGGGAGAATCTCCTTTCTGGAAATCCTTGTAGCTCCCTAAAAAGTATCATTATAAACACATCATTAACCCAAAGTTATTCTGCATAACTGTTGTGCAATTGCAAAGAGGGGAAAAATTCGTAACTCTTAACATCCTCAGGAAATTCCTCTAACCTAGGAAGCCCTGGCCAAATTTGCAGGATTGTTGCTAGAATATACAAAAGGAATCAAAACATATAAAATTCATTCTGGCGCTTAGCTCTATCTAGGTTCTCCGAGAGGGTTTCACTTACCATAAGGGCCCAATAAATGAAGTGATGTTGGGAAAAGATTACTTGAACTGGGAAGAAGTGATGATCAACAAAATTGAGTGCCTCACTCTCACCTCTGATCCTATGGAGTAGCACCAGAATGTCTATGATCTTCGACTTCAGATTAGTGCCATATAGTGTCTTTGGCAGCTTCCCTTTGGCACTCTTGGGCTCTTGAAACCATGCTTGCATTATCTCCTTCTTCCAAATTGACTTTTTGGTGATATATTTAGTCACCACCGACTATATGTCATTTCTGAATCCTTAGCTTGCTCTGGGATGCAAAGCGAGTTCTGGACCGATTTTCTATCAATGGATAGCAACACTACATCATTGGGAAAGAGGATTTTCCTGGTATCTGGGTTGTATTGAGCGATGCATTCCCAAATCAATTATGGGGCTTAAACAGCCACGGGAAAACTAGCGGCTTCAACTAATCCGTTCTCCTTCAGTTTCTCGGTGATGGGATGCATCTGGTTTGCTTTTAGTCTATTTTGAAAGTTTTGCATATCAAAGAACTTCAGAGACGTATCCGAAATATTATGCCATTCAGAAGTAATGTTGTTCATTCCGTCAAATCCCATGAATCTGGAAGCCATACTTCAAATGATTTGATTTGGGAATGAAGAATATCTCTCGAGAATGCAGGGGCAAAGAAAAACCAATATCAAAGGCTTCAAATTCAAACAATTTGTTAAACGAACGGTAGCTCCTGTTGGATATCTCCAACTGATCTTATAACTTTTGAATTCTTACCGTTTAACAGCCGACTTCCCAAGCCACACGAATGAAAGACCTCAACATTAATGAAATAGTCCGTTATGAAGTAAAATGACTTTATTTGAATTAATTACTTTGCTCTTACGGGCTGTTTAAGAAGTGTCTTTTCACTTCAGTAACCGCAACGGTAACTTTCTTGAGGTGGTAGAAAATTAATTTTCCCCTTCTCCTTTGGGCGGAGAAATATTTTTGGAGTGCTCTTTGCTCGAAAATCTGCCAAAGGGGAAAATTGGTCTGTCGGGGTGCCAAAATGGCATATGTTGATTTCATCTGCCTTCTTTATATCTTAGATTATTCATGAGATAGATCTCTTACTCAAAATTCCTTCATTTCAAAGGTTTGGCAGAAAACGCACTCCGCAGGTCGAAACCTGCTTGTTGGAGTAGTGGAGAAGCCATTTTCTGCTTTTCTGCCTATAGGCTTACGCCTTGAATTTCTCCTCACCCAATCATTTCTTCCATGAAATAGGTTTGATTTGAATTCCCAAAGCTTTCTTATTCCAAATTTCTCAATTTCCACCCTTATTGACATCTGATACCCTTAGGTCTGTTAAGTGCGGAAAACTCACTCTGTGGGTGATTTTCCACCGAAGAGAAGCTCAAAACCAATTTCCCACCAATGCTACAAAATGAAGAGTTATTGTGGAATACTTCAACTGCACATAAGACTGATGTTAGAATTCTTCCAACCGTGACCTTTACCAGATTGGGAACTTAACCTACCCAAAGAAAACATGATCTCAAATGTAGATTCCCTCCGACTCACAAAAGAGAAGTCAAATTGGGGAAATCTGGTAAAGGTCTCCTATCCTAAGGGAAAAGCTAGACCTAGACTCAAGAATCACATGATGCTTTCAAGACCACCACTACACGTTAAACGTCCACTTTTGTCAAAAGGTATGCAGATTAAAAGTGGGGCAACATATATATATATATATATATATATA
>MU228147.1:688220-699589 GCA_018584345.1 Thuja plicata | reverse complement strand
TATATTGAGCATATAGATACGAGTTGTCAAAATCTATACTCATCATATATATACTGAGCATATAAATAGTGAGTTGTTTCTAATGGTTGGCCACCTCTACAATAATTTATAATGAATTGCCAAAATCTATGCCTTTACCCAAGACGAGCCTATACATTTTCCACTTGAAAAGGTGGAATTGGAACTACATTTCCAAATTCATATTTTTTCAATCCCCATTTTGAAACCATTTCGGGTTCCCATGCAAACAAATTTAACATATGGGGTCCGCGTGTAATTTTTTTTAAAACATTCGCATCATTTTCCCCAACCTTTGGAAAGCATTTGTGCGGGCGACGAACAATAGGCCGTGGGTTTCCTCTGTTGTTGTGTTGTGTTTGAATGACTGTGGTTTTCCTAGGTGGAATGATTATGCTATTGTGTTGTGTTGAGTTTGTAGTATATATGCTCAATATATATGCTCTAGTACATATGTTGCACTTTGTACTAGAGCATATATAGTGAGCATATATACTAAGCATATGTACTAGAGCATGTATATTGAGCGTATATACTAGAGCATATATACTGGAGCATATCAAGGCCTTCATTGAGAATGAGGATTCAAATTGCAGTGAAAACCCAAATCCAAAAGAAGAAAATGTTGTGGGCAGATTAAAAAGAGGTTCCAACAAATATAAACATAAAGTGTCATTCAAATGTTTCAATTGTGCCAAGATTAGTCACATCATGTCAAATTTCTCCTTCAAAACAAGTAGTAACAAGATGTCACAACATAAGAAGAATGAGCACTATGCTGAAAAAGATGACTATTAATCAAATGAAAGTGATCTACACATATTAGGAAGCAAAGATTAAAAAAGGCTTTACTCGTGGTGATAGAAACCGTAGATATGGGTATAGAGGATGTGTCTGTCGTGGATGAAGAAGAGGAGGCTAAAATGAATATTTAAAAACATTGTGATGCTCACAAATATATCAAGAATCTAAAGAAAAAAATTGTGAAACAAGATATACACATTTCATAAGAGATCAAAATCAAAGAAAAATCAGAGTTACAAATCATACACTTGAATTTTCAGTTGGAAGAAACAAAAAGAAGATATGATGTCATTGTAGAAAAATCTAAAGACCGAAGAGAGAGACTTATAGCTGAAGTGACATCTCTGAGAAAGGTTTTGGAAAATGCCATAAATCAGAGAAAGATATTATTTTGGGTACAGGTATTGAGAGCTTGACATGATTAGCATCCATTATTCTTCAACAAATAGGAGATGACCTTGATCAAAGTCATCTCACTTAGATTCTGGTACACATGCAATAAAAATATAATTAAGCAACATGCTTGTTAGTGATGAATATAATTACTTAAAAATTGGTACCTTTAGCATATTTTCAGTAAAATTAAATTAAATGCCTTGTTCCTTTTATCTGATGGCAACATGAAGATTAACAAGGTGATAAAGCTCTCTCAACAGATACTGACCTTTCTAATGTTGTATACCATGCTAGCCTTGCAGGGTAGAAGGTATCTTTCAATCTTTTCATATTATATATTATCATTTTTTAGGAGGTATTATCCCAATTATTTTCACATTAGGTACTTGTGAAGTAATCTTCTAGTTGCTAGTGATGTGATGTTATTTAACTATGTTGTGGGTGTGCTCCAATTAGGATTTGGCTAGAATTCATGAGTGTTCTATAATGGCAATTTTATGGTTAAAAAAGTTGGGTCAATATCTTGCATGAAAAAGAATTGTTCCCCATGAAAAGACCGTTCTAGCAACATATCTCACTATCGTGACACTCTCCTAAGAAATCTTGGACACATTTCATTGAATGATACTTTGGTTGTCCTCTCTTATGACTGCACTATTACAACAACAATGTCTTTTTTTTTTAAGGTCTCTATGCCTCAATATTTTGCTCTCCCTACTCCTTATACAATGCCCTTTATGCTGTTCATTTTAGCAATGATACCTTTGCACTATGAAAATCTCATGCATTATGAAAATAACCTTTAAATGTTGTCTAAAACTCTCGATGACAACTATCATCCATACTTTTGATCATTCTTGTCTTGAATGGATATGGTAGTGACTTTTATTGATCTTTTCATGATTGTATTGTATGGTATCATTGCTTTATCTTCCACTATTATTTGATGCCAAAGTGATATTTTTAACAGTCCTTCAACTTTCATGATTTCATCTTGTCACTGTTTTTGAGCTTCTCTAACAACACAACCATTACCATGATTGATCCTCTAAAACTCCCCTATCATTACTAATAAGTGAGAGCATATGGAAGAAGAGTTACAAATCATACACTTAAATTTGCAGTTGGTAGAAACAAAAAGAATATATGATGTCATTGTAGAAACACCTCATACACTTGAATTTACAAATAAAGTTTTGGCAAGGAATGAAAAACCTTGTCTTTTGTACATTATATACATTTCTAAGTTAGAATAAGACAAACCATAACATGGTTTGTGATTACTTGAGTGATTGGTGTGCTTAGATAATCACCATGTCATCAATTCTCCATGTAGCCAACACAATTATGATGCAATTTATGATTGACCTATATGATTACTTATGAATGACATCATGTCACACTGGCTACATGAAATATTGGTGACATGATGGTCGACTAAGTCATCCCATCATCATGTAACCAACACCCATGTTCGCATTTCAATAAATGCATCAATCCACTGCATTATATATGCACTATATCACATATCATAAATCATAATTACATACCATCATATTCCATATTTATCCATTTACATTTCATAATTATGCTCAATTTCCCATCATTCAATAAACTAAATTTACAATACATTCCTTGCAACACCTCATATCTTGTAAATACACTTATATCATGCTATGAATCGATTACTATATTAATAATCTAAATATGATAATTGATTACTATAATAATTGATTACAAAAATGGGTAGCGATTGGTATATTAAAGATAAAAGATAACCATAACAATATACATCCAATGAGGAGGAAGCATCTATAAAGACAACCATTGCAATATACATTCAATTATCATATGAGATACATATCAAAGATGAGTAAAGAGATTGATGAATGTTAAAGAACATTAAGCAAGGAGGATGTGACTTAGTAACCTAACATCAATGAGAAGATAGCACAAGGAGTATCATCAGAAAAATAAATGAAAATATAAATGGAACACAACAGTGGTATACATCATCATAATAGCCCTATTGCAATAGGAAATATAAATGGAATACACCAAGGAGTATCATCAGAAAATTGGACTGCAGGCTTCATTTGTTTCAAAGAATTTTCTATATGTGAACTATCAAAACACATGATTTGAGCATCAACATTAGAACAATATGTTTGATCCTCATCACTTGGTACTCCTTGGTGTATTCCATTTATATTTTATAATGCAACATGGCTAACAAATTCAAGAGGCATAGACAATAACCAACTAGGAATGAAGATACATCAAAAGAATAATGAAACCATCATGTATATCACTGTATCAACATTAAATTACATTAAAGAACAATGAAAGGTCCCCTAAAACTACAACTATTATCTACGTCTGTAGTCTTCCCACATCCTACTTGCTATATCATCTCAAAAATTCACCCAATCATCCCTATCTCGCTGACTCAACCTATATGTCTCAAGTATTGGTATATTTATCCCATCACGATCGTCCTCCTTTTCAATCGCCACTTTGGATGGAACGTCGTCCTCTATAGTAATAAAGTTGTGCAGTATGCAACATGCCAAAACAATACATGCTTGTGTCATGATTGGATAATATGTTGCATGCCTCGGGATATGAAAATGATGCTTCAAAATCCCAAATGTACGCTCTATTATATTTCTAAGCAAGGAGTGTCAGTGGTTAAACAACTCTTGTGGACTATTTATATGGTTTTCTCTTGAAAAATCCTTTAGGTAGTAAGGTGTACACCGATAAGGAGAAATAAATCCTGGTACATTTGGATATCCAACATCGGCTAAATAATATTTTCCTACATTAAAAAGTATATTGTTAAAACGTGAAACACTTATCATATTCTTCAGTAACATACAATGTGAAATGACATAACAGGGGAACTACAAGTGGATCTACTCTACTGAGATTTGAAGCTAGAACATGACTATCTATAGTAGAACCTTCCAAACCAACAATAATTATTGAAACTTATAATCAAATGGAGAGACAACCATAACATTTTGCGATAAGTTCCCTTTTCTATCACGATATTTACCATGTAAGTCGACATCGACAGTGACTGGTATATGGGTTTCATCAATTACTTCAACACAATCCTATAGAAATAAAAACTATAGTCAATGAACACACAGTAATAGGATTAACACTTAGGCAAATACATTTTTAGCACTAGGGGATTTACCTTGAAGTACGGATCAAAATAGTCCTTCCCACTACATTCAAGAGGAGTGTTTGGACCAGGTGGTATAAAATAATTTGCATGGAGTGCTAAGATAGTCATCAAGACCTTGTGGAAGTATCATTTTACTGTCTCTCATGAGTGGCCAAAGTTATGGGCAATCTTACGATTCCTCAGATTGTGGCCAAGGGTGTGGAGAAACATCACTACTTGTTCTTCTAACTTTATGTTTATCGTATCTCTAATGCTTCCTTTTTTTCCTTAGAAGATTGGCTAGCCGAAAGAAGGCTCCTATACTCATGTGAATTTGGTCATGACAATCCACCTCATTGGAATGAATAATGTGTTTGTAAAAACCAATTTCATCACTTCTTTCCTTACGCATTTGTCATCCACCTTCTTGTGCAAGCACTATTTTGGCTACTGCAAGGACAACAAGAACAACTGCAAGAATACGAGTAGTTGTGGTCTTCCTAGACATGTGTCCTTGAACGTTTATATTGTTGGGAAGATCCATCAATGACCTGAAATGTGCAGGATGACGAAGATTTGAGATACACAATTGTCACTCATAGACAACAAGAGTTCAAGACAACAAAAGAAATGCAACAACATGATTTTGTTCCATGCAATATGTCTATTGCATGTAGTTATTGATAATTTTGTTTGTATATGTAATCCTAGCTGGTTATTGTCTATAAGTGTTGAATTTGTTAGCATTGTTGCATTAGGAAATCAGTCAAAGTGATATTGGTCAATAGTGATTTGGGTATACCGTTTAATCATAAATGGAGCAGATATAGTTTTTATATCATACTACTCCAGCTAGTACAATTTATGTAAATTGTTCCCTGTTAGAGTAATAAGTTAATTCACTTATTAACTAAATCATTTGATTTAATTATTAAAGTCACTTATTATCTATAGTTTACTTAAGCTAAACTTTAGGCATATAATAATTAATTCTTTATTAATTATTATCATGCAACCTAGGTTTCTCGACCTTCTGGTGTTCAATCTCCTTTATAAGGATTGATCTCTTTGTATTTGATTATTCCCTCTTTGAATGAACATTTCATATTTCAGATCAATCTTTGTCATGTCTCCATTATTTTCTTTTGTAACAGGTTATTTGCATATAATGGATCTTGGTGATAGAATTATATGAACTCTAACACTCCCAACACCTACTTAGTGCTTGGCATCATATATACATGTGCTCATGAACAAGATCATAAGCCAACCATTAAAAATATATACCTATGAAGGAGATCATAAGCCCACCATACATATATTTAGTGCTTTACATCTGATATGTTTGCTATGGTCGAGCTTAGAGTTGGACATTGCAAAAGAAAATATATTAGATATATTAGGTTCTTTATATGTGATCAAAATTAGATATTGCCTTATTCTTTAATTATTATAGCTTCATCCATATGAGAAAATAAGCCTATACATAACAAAACTACATAATGTTGATCCTTATTAGCATGATTATTAATAATGAAATTATACATATATAATATATGGTACTTACACACACACACACACACACACACACACACACACACACACACACACACACACACACGTAATAAGTTCTTATTAATCATGTTGATTGCTATGTAATCATATTATATATGTACCATTCCATGATGGAGAGATCAATCCATGTGACTGATTAAATCATTATAATCTTGAGAAGATTGTTAAATTTGTTTGCACGCGGACTCGAAATGGTTTCAAAATGGGGATTGAAAAAATGGGAATTTGGAGATGAAATTCCAATTCTACCTTTTCAAGTGGAAGATGTATATGCTCATTTTGGGTAAATTATTGTAGTGGTGGGCAGCCATTAGAAACAACTCATATATAAATTCTTGTTAATGATTATAGCTTCAATCATATGATCAAATAAGCACATAAATAACAAGACTACATATTGCTGATCATAATCAACATGACTAATAATAACAAAATTATATACATATATATGGTACTTATATATGCACACATGCATATATATAGCTATGTAATAAGTTCTTATTAATCATGTTGATTTCTATGTAATCATATTATGTATGTACCATTCCATGATGGAGAGATCAATCCATGTGACTGATGAAATCATTATAATCTTGAGAAGACTGATTATGTTTAATGATTGGTTTACACTTAGCAAGGAAACATTATCACACACATATATATACTGAGAATATATACTAGAGCATATATACTGGAGCATATGCTCACTATATATGCTACATTATAAATGCTCTAGTATAAATGCTCAGTATATATGCTCTAGTTATAACACTTGCTATCTCAAAGTCAGCTTTGTTAGATCAAATGATTATGATTTACGAATGATAAACTTAATGAACACCATATATGAGACTAACAAATCCATTTTCCTTGGGTCAGACAATTGTAAAAAAGGAATAAATGCCTAGCTGGAATGGTTTTGTTGTTGTATCTATAACAATCGATCCTATGATGAAAAGCTCTTGATGTTTTATAAATTTATTGTATTGATGCACTTTCAATTACTCTTTCATTGATATGGAGTGCATCATCCAAAGCTCTTCCTATGTTATCGAGGGATCAGAACAAATAAGAACCATCACACCTATTCACTTAGTTTGAGAGTTCTGAAAAGTCCTGACATACCGATAATACATTGGATCTCAAATTATATTAAATGCCCTTTCTTATTTCTTGTCGAGCATCTTCATAGTTTAGGAACTGTGTGTGTAATCCAATGGTAACTTTATTGTTAAGTCATCAATTTAAATGAACACAGAAAATTTGTCAGCAGTTGGGGACATGAATGATTCCATTAACTTAAAGATAAGGCCGCATCAAGAAGATACTCCTATGTCCCTAAGTCACCAAATGGAGGTCCCCTATTATAAGATTTTGAGAGTTTGATATTTCCTCACAAATGCAGGGTAGTGGCCGCACTCCATATCTTATATCATTGCTTATTCAAAGCATCCATCTACACTTGATGTTGACATGTCACACAAATAGGAAACATGGAAACTTGGCAATTTCTTTAGTTCTAGTGTTGCCAAAAGGCCCGATATTACACAAACTTTGGAAGTTTTCTAAACACACTTTTTTTTAACATGATCAGGCTTAAAGAAATGTCGTGTCTTTGGTTAAATTTCAGTACCATGCTAACTAATTCTTTACATTATCGGTAAGTCAGGGGTGCTGGGAAATTTGGAAGTGCTCAAATCTCTTGTCAGACATGATGTTGAGGTCTTGAACTCAACTTTCCACCTGACAAAACTTAGAGTGTCACCTATGTGACATAAGAGATATTTATGTTTCCATAGACAATGAATCCATTATTCCAAATATGCGAGGACCAAGTCAAATGTTATTAACATTCCCATTTTTACCAGCTTAGGGGGCATTTTCATTTGAATTTTGTAGAACCCTAATTTTCTTTTACAGAACCCTAATTTGACCATTTGCAGAACCTTAGTTTTCTTTTGCAAAGTCCAAGTCTAAGCTCGACCATAGAAAAAACCATACCATAAAGAAATGGAGGAGAAAGAAATGTTATTTTGCAAATTCCAAGTCTAAGCTCGACCATAGTTGAGAAAGCAACCAATGGAGGAAAAATCACAGAGAACATACTTGTCCCTTCGCTATGCAAACCCGACACAAAACAACACAACAACAAAACCATTCCAGCTAGGAAACCCACAATCATTCCATCACAACACAACACAAAAGTACAACCGTTCCATCTAGGAAACCCACAGCCATTGCAACTCAACAAAACAACACTACCATTCCAAGAAAGAAACCTACAACCATTCAAACACAACACAACAACAAAGGAAACCCACAACGTGTTGTTCGTCGCCCACACAAATGCTTTCCAAACTTTGGGGAAAATGATGCGAATGTTTTAAATTTGTTTGCACGTGGACCCCAAATGATTTCAAAATGGGGATTGAAAAAATAGGAATTTGGCCCTCAAATTCCAATTCCACCTTTTCAAGTGGAAGATGTATATGGTGATTTTGGGTCAAAATGAGCATATACATCTCCCTCTTCCAATTTTGTTTTGCACTACCAAACTGAGGATTTGACAAATTCAGAATTTGTTTATGCCAATTCCAGGTCAATTCTTGCAACCAAACAGGGCCTTAGCTCTTTGTAAACTCATTTAATTCAACCTCTCAACTACACCATTTCTTCGAGGGCTGAATGAAACAATTTCAAATTTCAGTGTTATTTAGGGACATGTCTCCAACCTAAAAATCCTATCTCTATTTTAGGGAGGTTTCTAGGACAGGGGGACAATTAGGGGACGTCTCCACTCTATCCCTTTTTTCAAATTTCTGTAAGAGACGTCTTGGAAACCCGGGGACCTTGAGATTTTTTTTGGAGATGGTCGTATGTCTCAGGGATGGCTAGAGATGCCTTAGAGACACCTTGGAAGTCCTCGAGATGGATGGGCATCCCTAATGGGATCAACATCAACACTTAAAAACATATTTTTTTTAGAACTCTTTATTTTTTAATTTTAAAATGGGCTCCTTCTTCTAAGTTTGCCCTAACATGCTTATTACTGCTTCATAGTTAATTCCTTCTATTTCAGGTCCTCTGATTAGTATTTCACAACATTACATTAAGAATTGTGAAATTAAGAATTTTGTTACAATCATGCTACATGCTCAAAGTCATATAATAGACTATTTGCAAGGTGTTGGGAAAGTCTAAAAAGTGCATTACAGACCTAAAACATGCAACTTTATGTCATTTTGTGGCAATACATCAGTGTTGGGCTGGTTTTGGGTTGATTTTGGTTTTTTGTGGAAGATTTGGTGAATATTGGAGGTTGCATCAAGGTATCATCTTGTTGTAATATACCTATATCATGATCGAAATTGTATAGCAAACATGTTCGTATTAATATCAATATACTTACAATGAGCTGGAGGTGTAGTTTCAGAATCAAATGATAGTAGTGTGTTTCACTTTGGAAGGTGGATTATTGTTCTTGTTGCTATTGATAATCAATTCCAAATTATGTTCTTGGGTGTAATTCAATTTTGTGTGTTATTATTTTAATATTATATGCATATTGACAATGAATTATGAATGCATATTGATGATTGAGTTTGACTATTGAAATGTTGCATGTTAAGGTTCTATGATGTTAAAATGGCATGCTTTACCCATATTTTCATATGAATGTAATGTATATATGAAATTTTTCCTATATATTTTAATTTTCCCTATATTTATATAGTCATCCCCTTTGATGTCCCCTTGCTATCCCTAAACTTGGGAAAACAAATTCCACCTCGAAAACTTGTCCCCTACCGTCCCCATCCTAGAAACTTATGGTAACACTGATTTTAATATGTTGGATGCTATTTTAGCACAATGATTATCAAACTATAAAGAGAAAAATTCTCCCCCATTATCCATTTTTAAACATTTAATTTTCTTCTTGAATTTTTTTTTAGCAATGACTCTGAAAACTTCAAATTTCCTATTTTTCATATATGCCCATACTTTATGAGTGCAATCATCAAGAAAAGTAAGAAAATAGTTTTCTCCTCAAATAGAGGTTACCTACGTAGGACCAAACACACCTGAGTGCATGAGCTCCAAAGGCTTTGTCTTCTTGTCATATCTAATCTTCACAATACTGATCCACCTTTGTGTGCCACAAAGACAATGTTTGCACAACTCCAAACCAACAGACTTCAAACCTGAAAGTTTATCCCTTTTGAGCAAGATTTCAAGTCCCTTATTGGTCATATGTTCAAACCTCTTGTGCCAAAGCTCCATCCCACTATCAATAATCACCATTGTAGCTCCCACTTCAGTGTGGCTATTTAGCACATATGAAGTCTCCATTTTTTTACCTCTTGCAACCATTAAGGCTCTTTTGGTCACCTTCTAGTATTTTGAACAAAAGGTGATGCTACATCCTTGAGCATCAAGTTGTCATGCGGAAATCAAATTCCTTTTTGAGTTCAGGAACATGTCTCACATCTTGTAGCAATCACTTATTTCCATTGTTTAAGAACAACATCACATCACATTTTCCATCTATATGACATGGTTCATTGTCACCAAGATAAAATCTACAAAATTTACTTTCTTTATAGTTTTTGAAAGCTTCCTGGCATGGATTTGCATGAAAAGAAGCATTGAAATTACACTGACGAATTTATTAAAATTTCACGTGTCGACAAGACTAAAGAACCTTCAACTACTTCATATGTGACGTTAACTTCCTTGTCATTTGATTGATTCTGCACTTTATAGTATGGCCAACAATTTTTCTCTGTGTCTCCTTTGTCACAAAACCAAAAACCTCCATTTCTTTAACTAAACTAGGATCTTCTTGCATATTTTGGTCTCCTCCCACTGTTATTTTTTCTTCTATGTCAAGGCCTCCCTTTGTTGCAAAAAACACAACATTACCTAATGAGTTTCCTTGATTTTTCCTCCTCATGTCTTCAGTATGAAGAGAACATGCAACATCATTAAATTTGAGTACGCTTTTGTTAGAAATTGAATTGTTGATTGTTATTAATACACCTTCCCATGTATTCAGTAGTGTTGGCTAAATATTTTGTAAGTCACTAAACTACAACTTACAAAATGTGTACTTTAGGCAGTAGTATGTGAGATTTCTCTCTCCTCTCAGCAATAGGGGAGGCTCCCTTCTTACCGCAGGTGGCTTCAAGTAGAACTGAACTGTAGCACATACAGTTCGCCTTGCAATAGTAATGCCGGTGACTCAATGATTGACGTAAGAATAATCAAACGAGGCAGCGGTTGATTTATCTAAAGACGAGGTGACACAATGAGCTCAAAGTCTCTTTTCCTCACCTCGAATCAGTAATCTAATCTATTTATCCAATACTGAAGCTCAAAGTCTTCAGTCCTTGGGTTA
>MU228147.1:633813-679540 GCA_018584345.1 Thuja plicata | reverse complement strand
GACGCCAACTAAATTGGAAACAAAAACAAGACGCAAAACAAAGCGAAAAGAGAAAAACAGAGAAAGAAAAGGACTTGATGTTTAATCAGAAGATAGAACAACCAGAAATCAAGGGATGACTGATTTCATTTAAAAAAAAACTCCTATCAGAACATCGACACGCTTAGAGAAAAATGCATATCAACCTGACTAGGAAATGCGTAGGGTTGCCCAATTTTAGGGAATGCAAAATTAGGGACAACAAGTAGAGAGCACAACAACAAGATGGCCTTGATTCATCCAAATTTATGTTGGCAAAAATCAATTGGCTGATTAATGTATTGAATTTGTTTAGACAATTAGACAAGTACCCTCTTTCATCTTCAAATTATACAACTTCTTCATAAGGAAAGCTTTGTTGTAAGTGGAAACCATTTTATACATACCAGACAACTTGTCCCATAATCATTTCGATGTCATTTTTGTTGAAACATTAAATAGAACATTATTAGATAAAGAGAGGGTTGTGACGGTTTCTCTCACCTTCTTATCCAATTTTCCCCACTCCTCATTGGTCATCATATTTGGCTCCTTGGCATTGTCTTCTAGTGCGAGTGAGAGGTCTCCTATAGTCAACAACAATCCTATTTGTGTCTTTCATAATTCAAAATTCTACCCTAATTTTTTTTTAAATCTTTATTTATCCCCTTCTTCCATTTTCCATAGATTCTTCATAAATTCCCAATTAGCTTCTTCACCAAGCTCAAATACCAATTGTTTAATACAAAGTGTGATTAAAACAATTAACATAATTAGAAATAACAGTGGGAGGAGACCACAATATGCAAGACACAAAATACTAGATTTACAAGGTTCACCAAATTGGCTATATCCACAAGGAGTAGGGGAAATCTCTGTTTGTTTACACATAAAGTAGCAAGCTTATTTCAACTTTTCAAAATGCATTATTAAATTATCCATAATGTTTTTATAAGCGTTTGAATGGAATACCAAAACGCTGACAATTAGAGGGAAAACGAGTGAGTTCATTGAACTTCACATAACCAACATGTCAATGATATTAGATTCAAAACAAGGTTGGGTACCCTAAATTTAGAAGTATGGCTTAATAATTCTATAAGCAGAGTTTTAATATCAACTTTCTTGGCGCACCATTTACTTTTAGAATTAATGCTCATAGATGTAATCTCCCCTATTGGGACTTTACTTTGCTCTAGAATTCCCAAATAAGGTATGAAATATATTTAAGAATGTTAATTGCCAGCTTAATATATTGATTCAGAGCTTGTAACGAAGTTGGTTATCATTATGATAGATGAAGAAACATATAACCAACAATGTTATAAATAGAACTCTAATTGCCAACACAATTTACATAATGCGAATGCAGGGTTTCAATAATAATTTGCCTAACAACCTATCCTCATTATGAGTCCCTTGGAAAAACATACAAGATGTCTTGAGATTATTCATTTACATCAAGCCCAAGAGCACATAGTGACATCTACCATATTTAATGGCAAGGATAGAAACATATAGATATATACCAACAACAATATGTTAAACACTTATCATTCATACATACTATTAAGTGGAAGACATGATAACAAATCTGCAAGATAAGTGTTCTATGCATTAGGTATCATACCCAACACCTATCAAAGTCTATTGACTCCTTTTATTAATCCTTATACTAGATTGTTGTATGAGAATGCAATTTACTTATATAAGAGATTATCTAATATGAATTCCTTGAATTTCTTGATGTTGTCCATTGAGTGTCGATTTGTAATGTATACCCCTCAAGTGAGGGTGAAGAGTCACCTTCTTGGCTATGGTCACTATGCTTCCCAAGGTGGTGTATCTCCCAACATGCTTGTTGCCCCTTCATTACGAAATAATGTTGCTAATTCACATTAACTAATCAAATCACCGATTCCAAGTGGTTGTCTTTTGTTCAAAAAAAGGGAGATAACATGATGTAAGTGCCTGACTATGAGGTTTATTAATAAGAAGTTTTCCTATTTCAGAGATATTTATCAAATTTAATTATTTCAATTCTCTTCAGTGGACAGTTGTGTTAATACTATAAAGTCCAAGATTACTAAGAGGTGGGGGTGAATTATTAATCAATCAAATCTGAAACTTTTCACAATTCTTTCAACATCATAAACCATATTCATCAACTTTAAACCTTATGCATGCAATAAAAAAAGTAACCAAACAATCACCCAAACATGCAACAAATTAACACCAATATTTTTATCGTGGAAACCCTGACTAAGGGTGAAAACAACGGTGGGGATTAACACCCACAAATATTTGCACTCTTCTGAAATGTGCCTTGTTAAAGACCTAGCCCTGTTAGAAGCTTACAATGATGCCATATTAGGAGCAGACCCTATTCAGAGTCACCCGATTAAAGGGATTTACCTCTAGCCCTGTTAGGAGCTTTACCCTGTTAGGAGTAACCTTGTTAAAGGATTTTAGACCCTAGTTAAAGATCCACCCTGTTAAAGGAATTACAAATGAGACCTATTTAAGTCTACCCGGTTAAGGAATTTTCTTGTAGAAATTGTTATGAATCAACAAGTACAATGATCTTGGTGTAGCATGCCTCCTCTACTTGTTCAGATCCAATTAAGCACAACACTTCTACTTCTTGTAGACTATCTTCACTCTTCACTCGACCACACATTTTCATACATGATCTACACTTGCATAATTCATCATTTTATATATAAATACATTACAAGTTCCTTAGGCGGCCACCGACTTAATCATGACCTAATACATTTGAATTTCATCATTACAATCAATCCCGCTCAATCCTTGAACCCTAAAACATATTACCAATCTAGAACATTTGATTACAAGTTCAGGTCGTCCTTCAAATCCATTGCACATCGATTCAAATCAAGAACAATCAAACCTTTTTGACTTCCTCAACATACTTCCAAACCTTGATTAAATCCGATCACCTCGAGCAATGAAATGACAATTAATCATTACAAATCTGGTATGTCACATCACCTTGATATCTAGATCATAGAAACATCCATTGCAACTGATCACATCATCACCACTCACCGATCTAACATCAACTACTCAAACCTGCTCAAACATTTTTCGAACTTGCACACAACAATCTTTTGTCAACTGGAACAATGCATTGCGATACTCCAATCCTTTTGCGATCATAGGATAAAAAACATATCTTAGTCAAGATAAACATATAATGACTACAACACTTTAATCCATACCGATTTGATAGAACAATCAAATCATTCACTGTCAATCACTATATGTTCTTCTGTCTACCAGGTTTCCCTTCAATCAATCATCACTTGCTCTATTGTTGTTTCCACCTTATGCGGTCATACATAATGCATCTAGAGACATCCCTGAGTCTCCAACAACGATCACACACTCTAATTCTTACCACAATACATAATGCATCTGTACTCATACTTGGAAAGACATCAAGAACACTATTAACAAACACAACACCAAAGTTGACAGCAATGACTACACAATAACTGATCTGCCTGCCATCAAACCTGTACCAATAAACACTCAACAATCTCTACATCAGTTATGCCAACAATCTCCCCCATTGGCATTGATGGAAACACCACAATGAGCTGATAATACTAGCTCCCCCTTAGCTGATGCACTTAGACTTCATGTCAAGGTCTTCTTGGTCTTCGTATGATCTTCTCCCAATACCCAACTTTCTATTCTCTGCTCATCTCATGCTTCATCTGTTCTTCTCTTTCTCTTTCTTCTGATCCTTTGATCCCCCTTTAACAACAATGCCAAAGGTGCCACATAAGTCACCAATTGTTGCAACATCTTCCTTTTCCTCTGACTGCTCCCCCTAAGGAGTAGTCCCTTTTAATATCAACCCAACAGTGAAAGATATTCAATAAGGCCACTGGATTGATGCTTGCAACAACATTTTAGCATCGTTCAAGTAGGGGAATAACCCCTAACTTACCTCTCAGATACTCAAAAGTATCTTTGGGTAATGGTTTAGTGAATATGTGTGCTAGTTGCTCCTTGCTTGACACATATTCCAAATTGACTACCTCTTCCTACACTTGCTCTCTTAAGAAATGATACTTGATTGCAATATGTTTAGTCTTGGAGCGCATTACTGGATTCTTTGAAATATTGATTACTCTTGTATTATCATAGTAAAAAGTCACAGGTTTAGTTACCTTCTCTTTGATACCTTCTAGGATTTGCTTCATCCATGCAATTTGTGTACAATTTATAGTTGCTGCTACATACTCAGCTTCTGTAGTAGATTGGGAGACACAATTTTTCCTCTTACTTGTCTAATACACAAGTCTTCCTCCTAGGAAGAATGCTCCTCCACTTGTACTCTTTCTATCATCAATGTTTCTTGCCCAATCCGCATCAGTAAAAACACTCAAAGATAAATCACCTTTGTGAGCATACCAAAGACCATAGTCTTTTGTCCCTTTCAAGTACCTGAATATTCTTTTCACTGCTACCATGTAAGACTCCTTAGGATTAGCTTGAAATCTTGCCACTATTCTAACTACTTGTGCAATGTTTGGTCTACTATGAACAACATAATGCAACTTACTAATCATGGATTTGTATAGAGTTGCATCCACTACACTTGACTCATCATCCTTAAATAGCTTGCATCCTGTCACCATGGGGTTCCAACTGGCCTAGAATCTTCCATTCCAAAAGTCTTCAATACTTCCTTTGTGTACTTAGACTGACTGGTATAGATACCATCCTTTAGTTGTGAAATCTACAATCCAATAAAGAACTTAATTTATCCTATCATTGACATCTTAAACTCTTTCTTCATCTCTTCTGCAAACTCCAAGCTCATCTCATCATTTCCTCCAAAGATTATGTCATCAACAAATACTTCAGCTAACATTACCTTATCACCTTCAACCTTTAAGTACACATTCCTATCCTCACTTGTTCTTATGAAATCAATCTTAATGAGATAAGAGTGTAATCTTTCACACCATGCTCTAGGTGCGTGTTTCAGTCCATACGGTGCCTTTTCCAGCTTACACACCATGTCCTTATTCTTAGTCAATGCAAATCCATCTGGTTGCTCTATATAAACCTCTTCTTCAAGATTCTCATTCAGAAAAGCAGATTTGACATCCATTTGAAAAACTTTAAACTTCTTATAAGAAACATAGGCAAGTAAAATTCTTACCCCTTCAAGTCTTGCCACATGAGAAAATGTTTCTCCATAGTCCAGTCTTTCCTCTTGTGCATAGCCTTTACACACAAGTCTTGCCTTGTTACAAACCACTTCTCCATCTTCATTCAGTTTGTTCTTGAAAACCCACTTTGTACCAATCACATTCTTGTCTACTAGTCTAGGAAAAAGTGTCCACGTGTCATTCTTCTCAATATGATCAAGTTCTTCTTCCATTGATTTTATCCATTCTTCACTTTTCAAGGCTTCCTTCACTATTTAAGGGTCAAACTTTGAAATCAGACAAGTATTCTCTTTGATTATCCTTCTTGTTTGTACTCCAACATCTTTATCACCAATTATCTGATCAGGGGAATGATTTAATCTCACATACCTTGGAATAACAGGTTCAGGTCTAGGTTCCTCTTCTTCTTGCCCCACCGATTGAACCACTTCTTCCTCATTGTTATGTCCAATAGTTTCTTGCTCTAGAGGTTGCACATGCACAAATTCTAGAACATTTCCTGGTTCTTGCTTGTTTGTTTCATCAAATTTCTCTGGATATTCATCTACCTTCACACTTTCACTTTCAACCATCTTGTTAGTCCTTTTATTGAAACACTTGTAGGCCTTGCTTTTAGTAGAATATCCCAAGGAAATACCTTCATCACTCTTAGGATCAAACTTGCCAATAAAATCATCTCTTTTGATATAGCATCTACTACCAAAAACTTTGAAATGTTTAACACTAGGTGTGTGACCATACCATAATTCATAGGGTGTCTTGTTTGTTCCTTTCTTCACTTGCACCCAGTTCAAAGTGTATACTGCAATGCATATGGTTTCTCTCCAATGCATCCTCGGTGCATCACTTTGAATCAACATAGTCCTAGCAACATCTACTATGGTTATGTTCCTCCTTTCAATAACTCCATTTTGCTGAGGTGTTCTAGGTGCAGACATCTATCTCTTGATTCAATTTTCTTCACCGTATGTGACAAACTCTGCTGAAGTGAACTATCCTCCTCTGTCAAACCTTAAGCACTTCAATCTTTTACCTGTTTCATTCTCAACAAGTGCTTTAAAAGCTTTGAACTTATAGAAAGTGTCAGACTTGTCCTTTAAGAAAGTCACCCACATCATCCTTGAGTAGTCATCAGTAAACAATATGAAATGTCTATCACCAAGATAACTTTTAGTCCTCATAAGACCACACAAATCAGTGTGCACTAAATCCAGTATATACTCTGATGAAAAAGACTTGCTATTGAAAGTAGAACTAGTTAACTTACCCAACTGACATTCCTTACACATCATGTTGTCTAGTTTAACTAATTGTGGAAATCCTCTAACTGCATTCAACTTACTAAGTTTGACCAAAGTATCAAAGCTCACATGATAGAACCATCTATGCCACAACCAACTATCCTCAACTCTAGCCACCAAACAACTATTTATAGTAGTATTCAGATGAAATAAATTACCTCTAGTATGCATACTAGTTGCAATCAGATCACCTGATCCTCCAAGTATCCCACACACTCCTCCTTTACTCAAGTCTATAACCTTTGTCATTCAACTGACCCACACTCAACAAACCATGCGTTAGACCTTCTACAAAGTAGACATCATCAACATTACTCTTACCATTCAAAGAAATTGTATCTTTCCCTTTTACCAAACAGGGTGTATTGTTACCAAACCTGACAACACCACTATCAAATTCTTCAAGCTTGATGAACTTACTTCTGTCATTGGTCATGTGATGGGAGCAACCACTGTCAATGGCACACTCGTTGGCTTGATCCATGCAAGAGACTAAGGCCATTTCACCTTCCGCAACATCCTCTTTTAATGCAAAAAATACTATCTCCTCTTCTCCATTGTCTTTTGACTCCTCATTAGTCACACCTTCATCTACAACATAACATTGCTTCTTTCCTTTTCCTTTGAATCTTTTGATATTATCATTTTGTTCACCATTAGGACACCTAGAAGCAATATGCCCAATCTTATTGCATGAAAAACACTTCAAAGGTAACTTGCCTTTATACTTACCGGTTCCTCTAGGAAATCTCCTTGCAAGTAAAGCTTTAAGTTCTTTCTTTTTTTCTTCTTCAAAGATAGATTCAAGATCCCTGGAATAACTTGTCAAGCTGGCTAAATCATGACTTATTTGTTTTCCCTTCTTCTATGATGCTAATGACAAAGAGGCCTTAAAAGATGCTTCAACTTTAGGCATACTGTTATCATAGTTGCTTAGTTCAAAAGAAGTGAGCTTACCAATCAATCCATCAATAGAAATTGTATCAAATGTCTTCAATTCTTGTATAGCAGACACTCTAATGGCATAAGCAAGTACCAAGGTTCTCAACATTTTACTTACCGCATCACTTTCTTCAATGTTACTATCGACAACTTTGATAGCACCAACTACTTCCTTTATCCTTTGACCATATTGAGCAATGTTCTCACCTTCCACCATTTTCATGTCATCATATTTGCCCTTCAAGCTGTCTAGCCTAGCTTTTTGCACATGTTTGTCTCCACTATAGATTAGCTTCAACTTTTCCCAAACATCAAAGGCAGTCTCAAGTCCATGAATGTCAACATACTCAGTATTAGACAAAGTACTTACAATTGGTTCCAGTGCTTGTATGTTTTCCTATTGCTCCTTTAGTTGATCTGCATCAAGAATCCCTGTAGGAACTGTATACCTTATTTCCACATGATTCTAGAACTGTGGCTCCATGCCTTTCAAATATATCTTCATCCCGTCGCTCCATATTGTGTAGTTGTCCCTTGTAAACTTAGGACCTTCCTTCATCATCAAATCTTTTCCTCAAACTATTAGGCTTACCACAAAGAGGACCTAGGCTCTGATACCAATTGTTAATACTATAAGGTCCAAGATTACTGAAGGGGGGGGGGGGGGGAATTAGTAATCAANGGGGGGGGTGAATTAGTAATCAATCAGATCTGAAAATTTTCACAATTCATTCAACATCATAAGTCATATTCATCAAATTTAAACCTTATGCATGCAATAAACAAAGTAACCAAACAATCATCCACACATGCAACAAAGTAGCACCAGTATTTTTATCGTGGAAACCTTGACTAAGGGTGAAAACCACGGTGGGGATTAACACCCACAAATATTTGCACTCTTCTGAAATGCACCCAATTAAAGACCTAGCCCCGTTAGAAGCTTACAATGATGCCCTATTAGGAATCACCCGGTTGAAGGGATTTATCTCTAGCCCTGTTAGGAGTAACCTTGTTAAAGGATTCTGAACCCTAGTTAAAGAGCCACCCTGTTAAAAGATTTACAAATAAGACCTGTTAAAGTCTACCCGACTAAGAGATTTTCTTGAAGAAACTGTTAGGAATCAACAAGTACAATGATATGGGTGTAGCACACCTCCTTTGCTTGCTCAGATCCAATTAAGCACAACACTTCTGCTTCTTGCAAACTATCTTCACTCGACCACACCTTTGCATCCACGATCTACACTTGCATAATACATCATTTTACATATAAATACATTAGAAGTTCATTAGGCGACCACCGCCTTAATCACTACCTAATACATTTGAATTTCATCATTACAATCAATCCCGCTCAATATTTGAACCCTAAAACATATTACCAATCTAGAATATTCAATTACAACTTCAGGTCGACCTTCAGATCCATCGCACATCGATTTAAATCAAGAACAATCAAACCTTTTTGACTTCCTCAACATACTTCCTGACCTTGATTAAATTTGATCACCTTGAGCAATAAAATAGAAATTAATCATTACAAATGTGTTATGTCACATCACCTTGATATCTGGATCATAGAAACATCCACTGCAACCGATCACATCATCACCGCTCACCGATCTAACATCAAGTGCTCAAACATGTTCAAACATTTTTCTAACTTGCACAAAACAATCTTCTGTCAACTGAAACAATGCCTTGCGATTCTCCAATCCTTTTGCAATCATAGGATCAACAACATATCTTATTCAAGATAAACATATCGTGACCGCAACACTTGAATCTATACCGATTTGATAGAACAATCAAATCACTCACTGTCAATCACTATTTGTTCTTCCGTCTTCCTGATTGCCCTTCAATCAATCATAACTTGCTCTATTGTTGTTTTCAACTTACACGATCATACAAAATGCATCTAGAGACATCCCCGAGTCTCCAACAACGATTGCACACTCCAATTCTTACCGCAACAGATAATTCATCTGTACTCATACTTGGAAGCACATCAAGAACACTGTCAACAAACACAACACCAAGTTGACATCAACGACAACACAATAACTGATATTCTTGTCTTCAAACTTGTACCAATAAACACTCAACAATCTATGCATCAATTATGCCAACAAGGTGGAGTATGTATCTCAGTTGGGGCATGGCAGTTTGCCCTTCCCGATATTGCTTGTCCTCAAGCAATGATTGAATGATCATTAAGTCTAATTTGTAATCCACCTTTTGTTGCGCTACTCAGATATTATCATAAGTTGTTGATTCAGATTGAGGCATATATGTTTTTCTCCTTTAGTCAAATGTGAGTATAACAAATAGTTGGAAACTGGCAAGGTTTAATTTAAAACTTTTCTCCCATCTTCTAGAAAAGGGTCAAAACCTTCTTGTAATAATGCCAATTGTATTTGCAAAAACTGACCAGGTTGGCCATATGATTGCTCATTAGATGTCCATGTGAGTTGAAGTAGGGGTGAGTCGTTCCACATATTAAGATGATGATTAGAAGTATAACCTTAGGGGTCTAATGAAGAGATTTCAAGTTGACATATTACAAGTTTGTTTATTTATTTTATTTTTATTATAATATTATGGAGAAGGGTTGTTTAATGTGTTTCTAGATCTTAAGGATGCAAGGGCATTGTAACTACTAGCTTTGCTCCTCCACAAAGCTCCACTTGTTTATTGTCCTTTATTCTTTTGTTTGGATGCTTTTAAAATCTTCTTCATTGTGCCTTATTTTCTTTCTTGGATTTCCTTTTGCCTCTTAGTCAGACATTACTTCTATGTTATGTACTTAACTTCCCTTTTGCATGTGTCACGATCTCCATTCTTCCTTGCATTTAAAACACAAACTTAGGTTTTCTCATTGTCTTTTGAGTTTTCCTTGATTACAAGTGTGCTCTTATTCCCATATTTCCTTGCACTTAAAACATAATCCCCCCTTTTCATGCATTCATTGCTTTCTTTGTAGGTAGGAAAGGTTTTTGCCCTTCATCCTTTTTTTATAAAATAGTTTGGTATGAATGTTAGGAGGTTGACTCTTTGTACGATATTTGTCCTTTGTAGGTGTGATGTCTAATTTTAGTGCCTTTTGGATTGCATCCTCAAGAGATGTAGGATCAAGGGCACTTACCAAGCCATACACTTTCTTTTAATCCCTCGACACATATTTACACCAGTCTACTTTGAAATACTTCTGGCATCATATCTAAAAGTTTTCACAATTTAATGGCATACTCTCCAATGGTTCCATGTTGTTTTATTTGTGTTAACTCTTTGAAGTACTACTTGGGGTGTTTATTATCAAACCTAGACAATTTGCATTTTAGCATCACAATAATCCTTTAAAGAGACATTTCTCTTGAATTCAAGATCAAGCCTTGAGTATTCTTCCACAATTTCATCAATATTATCCATGGTTAGATATTTGTTTCTTCCTCTTCCACGTGGTCTTCCCTAGATAGAAAGAGAGGTCTTGTTGTCCTAGGGATAGATACTCTCTTGAGATGATGTTATTTTTGGAGTGGTTGGAGTTGGTATCCCTCCCATTGGTTTGGTTAGTTGAGAATTATTGTTATTCATAGTTTGAATGGCTTGGAGGAGAAGTTGGGTTATTCTTTCATTTCTCTCATTTTGCTCCTTGAGAGCTTGAGTAGTTTGCTCCATGAAAGCCCTCAGTTTGTTGTCCATTTGTTTGCCCATTTATTTGTTTGGTGAAGGATTGTTAGTAGACGTAAGGTTCCTCCTTTTTCTTTCCAAAGTCCTTTGAGCCCTTTGGTAAGATTGCATTAACTATCATTCATAGGATGGTAGGAAGGAAGCTTTGATACCCATTGTAATGTCCTATTTTGCCTTAGAGTTCCCAAATAAGATATGAAGTATATTTAGGAATGCAAATTGCCCACTTAATATCTTGATTGAGAACCTGTAACCAAGTTAGTTATTAGAGCCAACAATGTTATATATAGTTTTCCAACTGTTAGTGTAATTTACATAATGTGCATGTGGTGATTTGATAATACTTTTGCTAACAACCTATCCTCATTATGAGTCCCTTGGAAAAACATATAAGGCGCCTCAAGCTTATTCCTTTCTATCAAGTCCAAGAACACGGAATGACACCCACCATTCAACCTCCTAGCCCCACACGGGGTTGGTGTACTTGAATGGAACTTATTTGCTAATTGCATCCCTTATTATGTATTCCATTCTATCCCCCATAATAGGACGGTTTGTTGATATATATATATATATATATATATATGGCATAAATATCATAATGGCAAGAATAGCAGCATATAAATATATATCACCAACAATATGGTAACTCCTTATCATTCCTACATAATATTTAGTGGAAGACATGATAACTAATCTGTAAGGCAAGTGTTCTATGCATTAGGTATCATACCAAACAACTATAAAAGTACATTCACTCATTTGATTAATTCTGAAACCGGATTGCTGTATGAAAATGCAGTTTACTTATATTAGAGATGATCTGATCTGAATTCCTTGAATTTCTTGATGCTGTCCTTTGAGTGTCTATCTGCAATGTATACCCCTCAAGCAGGGGTGAAGAATCATCTCCTTGGCTACTGTCACCACACTTCCCAAGGTGGCACCTCTCCCAACATGCCCACTGCCCCTTCATTATGAAATTGTGTTGCTTATTCACATTAACTAATCAGATCGTCAACTCCAAGTGGACGTCTTTTGTTCGAAGCAAGGGAGATAACATGATGTAACTGCCCAACTGTGAGGTTTATTAATAAGATATTTTCCCTGTTCAGAGATGTATATCAAATTTAATCATTTCGATTCTCTTCAGCGGACAGATGGAGTATGTAACTTGGTGGGGGCATGACAATAGAGGATCGGAGTAAACAAATCCATTGATGCTTTATTAATATATAAGTTTATAATCCGTGATGGGAGCTTTTATCTCTCTGTTTTGGTAGTTGTGCAATATCCATTCTTGAAGTGTTGGGGTTAATTTTATTCTTCGTAAATAATTATAGGGTTTTATTCCAAAATGTAATGAAAATGTTGAAGTACAACATTATGCATATGCGTATAAAATATTACGGAACCAATGCATTCTTTGAAACATACGACGTGTATTCCAAAAAAGACAGTAAGACTATTTGATCACATAACTCTTTTCTTATAAGAGAATTGCAATTACAAAAACATTGAGCTAAGGATCACAGAATCTATTATAACAAATAATTGGCAATGGATAATATTACTATTGTCCATAAACTTATTTCAAAGCAAACTAATCACAATCCCATGGTACATAATATATGTGTTTGCAATGGCAAAACAAAGGATATCAGTCAATTCAAAAACTTTTTTATAATCATTCGAAAATGTAAAAGAAACTGTTAAATATTCGAGTGTTCATTTTACTAAACCTTGTTGCAATTTCCTTGTTTGATGAGGGTAAGCTGACATTTTGCTTGAGACGTTTTAATAGCACATGATTCAATTTCTTCTATAAAGAGCAGGCTCCAAGTACGAGCAATAGACATGACATAATTCATTCTCTCATTCAGTAGATCAATTTAAAGTATGGGCTATGGAACTAGATATTTTATCTAAGAATTAGTAAAATCCCTGATGCTAATTGAACTAATCTATCAAACAGCAAAGGGGGGAACTGCAAAGAATAGGTAAGTTAATTTTCTTACAAACAAGAAGCTCTCATCTGAGCACTACCAAAAGCAGATGGCGATTTCAAAATATACCTCAGTCCATATCAACTAAATGCATGCTCATCCCTCTTTGCTCCAAAGAGCTTTAACGCAATTTTCATTCTATGCCTTCATAGAATCATATGCATCCTTAAATACATGATTGTTACAATTTACAATCCTCAAATTAAAATTTGAATTCAATTTCATTTACATTTACTCTTCAGCTTCCACAATATATGACAATTATATCACTGAACTAATCACGTAAGGGATTTTCCAGCCCATTCACGTTGACGACGCTTCAATTTTGCTTGCATTTTGTTGAACTTTTCTTTACCTTTCTCAAGAAGTGGATCATGAACCGTATAGGCATCTGGATCATCTTTGGTAGCCATGTCATCCTGTTTCCAAAAAGAGTGAATTATAGAAAAAGATTTGACAGCCAATTTTATGAAAGATAACGCAATAAATTGTAGACATGTAATTGATGAAAACTTAACTCAGCAGCTTTCCCTGAGACCATAAGGATCAAAGATTAACAAAATTTTAATGCCCTAAAACAAGTTGCAGAAGGAAGCCTCTCTACCTTCTTGGAAGCATTAGATATGAATTTCAACTTATGTAAATGCCAACCCATATCATTGTCTTCATCATTACTGATTTCTGATTTATCTGTTGGTAAGTTCTTTGGCTCTCCCAAAAAATTCTTGAATTTCTCGAGTCTTGCCAATGTCTGAAAAAAATCAAAATATATAAATAATAAGAGATGAAAAATAAAGAAAATATATCTAAGCATCTAGAATAAGAAGAGATGTCCATTTGTCAGTCCAATCTAAACCACAATTTTATGCTTTACTCTTTCTAAAATACTCACATCCTCTTCTCGGCCTTGCCGGCTTCGCTTTTTCTGTTTGTACATCTGCCGCCTCTGTTCGGCAGGACCTAGAAGCTGTGCATCTATATCTGCGTTTTCAGCAAGATTAGCCCTGGCTTCTGACCCCAGACCTTTCTTTTTCAAGGTGAGTTTTTCTTGCCTGGCACCTTGATCATCTGAATCATCTCCACTGCTTCTGCCATATATGTAAAATGAATCTCATTAATGCCACTGCTTATTTCACAATTTTGTTGTTTCCATAGCTTTGTATATTTACCATTTTGATCTTCAGTTTTAGAGCTCAAATCAAAATAATACTTTGGCACTTTTTTGTGAAATGGTGGGCATTTAAATAACTATTTAGAATCATCCCTTCTTATTTGAAGCTTGATTGTAAAAAGGTGGGTACTTAATAGCTATTTAGAACCGTCCGTCAGTGTTCTACAAGATTTATGCATTGATGAAAGGTCTGATCTCTAGTGTTCCATGTACAAACAAATATTCTCAAGAAAACAAAAACTGGTAGGAAACAAATATTAGCATTCAGACAAAAACTATTGATGTGAGAGTTAAATACCTTTGTGCCTTTTGAGAATGCATTCTTTGTATTGACCAGAACTTGTTTTAGGCTATGTTACCCAGGGTCCTGTTCCCGGGCCTAAAATCCCCGTCCTTGTTTCCGGGGCATCCCAGGAATGCAGGGATGCCTAGGGGACCTTCCCTACACGTCCCCATTTTGCCAAACTCTGCAGGAAACATCCCCAGAACCAAGAGATGCTGAGGCCTGACTCCGGAGATGGCAGGGGACGTCTAGTACGTCCCCCAATTGACCCGGGGACAGCTGGATTTCTCCAGCGTCGGGCTTTTTCTTTCAAAGCATTTGTAAGTTTTTAAATAAGGCATTTTTTATAGTTACTTGGTTTATGCACACACTGTTTCCAACTATTTTGACAGTTCAAAATTGTAGGAGGCTAAAACTGACCTTATATGTCTTCGCAGATATGTCTTCAAACTGTCTATAGTGTTTTGGAAGAAATGCTTACAGCAGGTAGAGATCAGAAAATTTTATAGAATCTTCTCAATGCATATATTTTTTATTATGGAACAGAGCACCAATATAAAAATGCCTTATATTTTACCAGCTACAGAAAAATACTGTTTTTTATGACCAAAACTTTACAACAATATGTTCTTACAACTTCAGAAATGAAAAGTAGAAACTGACCACTTTGTTAAACAAGTTTATTGCAGTAATGTCAAATTAAAGCTTGGAAGAGAGCACAAGAACAAGTTCCTTATAGTATGGATTTTTACAGTGCAATATATCCACAAACAGTACAATGATCTCCAAGAAAATTTTATAATCATGAAATCAAAATACCAGACCTTGAACTTTGTGCATGATAGAAACTGATTTTGATGCAGCGTTGGGGCAGCAGTGTACTTTGCTTTCTTGTATTTTGATTTTCATTTGTAATTGACAGTGAACTGTATGGCAGCAATAGCCTTTGGGCATTTTATTATAAGTTTATAGCTTGTAAGTTGTATGTTATTTTTAATATCACAAGCATATTGACAACGAATTCTGAAAGCACTTTGAATTAAGTATTAATGTTTAAAATTTTGAATTAATGTCTCAATTGAACACAAATCTTATATGTTAAGGTTCTATAATGTATGTATGCATTCTTTATCCATGTTTTCATATGAATGTAATGTGTGTATGCATGTTTTATCTATGTTTTCATATGACTATTTAAAATTTTCCTATATATTTTAAATTTTACCAATATTTTATATAGCTGCCGCCTTTGCCGTACCCTAGCTGTCCCCAAAACTGGCCTGAAAAATTGGCGTCCCGGAAACTTGGGGTAACCTTTGTTTTGGGAGAAATGAAGGCAAGCTGCAGGGTGTTTGATTGATTCCAAAACACTATTAACATAATATATTCGACCACCTTTAAGAACCAAAATATGCAAGACAATACATTGATAAGGTATTTTTTTTCTTGTCTATTAACTTATGTTGTTTTATCAAGATTCAACTGTGTAAGCTTTTAGTCAACTCAGTGACTCATATTTCATGGGTAGCAGTTCACACGAACCCATTTCTCATGAGCGAGAGTAGTCCACTGAGCACCCATTGCATCTAGGTGGTGCTCACAGGGGTGAAGCACCTAGACTTCAATACTACTCCAACTCAAGCATGCCTAACCATGGAGTTTCCCTCAAGCCAAGTCCGTTTAGCAGTGATCTTGGGGAAAACTCCATGGTTAAGCATGATTAAATCAAAGTAGTGCTGGAATGTGTGATCTCCCACAAAGTTCCAATGCTTCGCTTCTATGAGCACCACCTAGACGAATGAGTGATAAGTGGACTATTCATGCTCATGAGAGATGGGTTCATGTAAACCATGACTCTGAAAAATGGGTCAATGAGTTTGAATAAAAAACAAAGCAGTTATAAACATAATATATTGTTACTTATAAAAGCATCAGTTACATCACAAGAGGCCTCTTGCATACAGTAATTCAAACTTGGAAATAACCTCATAAATGACTGGTAATTTTATCCATCAATCTATGTATGCCACAATGAATCTCCGCGCTATTTTCTATCTTCAGATCATCTATGCAAAAGATATAAGATGTACAGTAAATAGTTAATAACAAAGGAAGATATGAAGCTCAACTTCAGTGAAAGAAGGTATTTTTTCAAGAGTTTAACTTTAAAACACACAGGACAATAGAATTTTTTTACACGTTTGAATGTATCGACCCAAAACACTTACCTCATGGGTGAAGAAGGCTCCCTTTTCTGCAAAGTGCCTTTTTCTGCAACATATAAACAATGACACTAAGGTGAAGGATTCCCCATAAACTAAACAGCATTTCAGGTAAGTGTTAACTGAGCTGTCTTTTTGTGCCAATAAAACTACTAAGATTGAATAAGATTCAATAAGAAGCTCAATAAGAGTGTTGTGCCAACAGATAAGCCACTATATAACTTCTATGTTTTAATTTGAATAACTGACTTACTAGACTTTGATAAGAGAAATTAAATTAATATAGGTTCTGTTTAACCAATTGGTCCAGAAACAAAGTTTTATTTCAGAGATGACTAATCTATTCATGAGAACAGGCATAAACAGAAGAAATGAGTAACCAAGAAAACATCCTATAAATAGCAGATCTTGAAAATTCACAAAGAAAGAATTAATGATCTCCAAGGAATTCTCTAAGCTATCTAGCCTCAGAAGTTTGGGAAGTTATGATTTGCTTTCAGGCCAAAAGCAGTTGAAAACTTGAAACAATAAAGTTTAAATTCATTCTAGAGAATGATTTAAGCCTTACGGTTGAAAATATTTCTATCTAGTAATAATGGTCTTTAATTTTCCGCCATCTATCATTCCAATAGAATATACTGTCTTTGGCTTTTTGTACAGGATATTTTAGAAATTCCTTGACACAAGTTTGAGTTTGCATACAATGATAAATAAACCACAGCAACAGAATGATGTTAGAAGACCTTGATGTTTACCTCGCTCTGCAATTTCATTTTTACATACTCCAAAGGAATTGACCATGCAGTAGAATGTATACCATCATGAATCTAAGAACATGGCATTGGTATCATAATTTAAGAAATTCAAGGCCTAACAAGCAATGAGAGTGTTTAGTAAGGTACTGGTTATAATATTCCCAAGTTCAGGAAAGGTTTGCAAAAAATGCATCACTTTAACTGGTAGACAGGTCTGAAGCACTTGCCTTGCAATACTTTTATCTTGCTCAAGTACTCCATTGTCACACTTATCTATTCCTTGCAGTGGCAGAACTCATTTGCCATGGCATGCTCCATGTTGGTTTTTTCTTCGAAGAGTCTTCCTTCTTCTATACATGGCTCTAGATATGCAGCCTTCTTTTCTTAGGCATGTGTGATGACCTATACTTCTTTGTCGTTAACTACATCAATAATGTTGACATTAATGTTCCACAACAATTTAGAATGGAGGGATGGGTTTTAACTTTTGGGGACAGGGAAATGTGGACATAGATTCAGGGACAAGGGGATGATGGTGCAAATATCATATAGGGCTTGAAAAATTAGTTAAAAAAATGTATAAGAAACTAAAAGAGCAAACTGTAGATTACAATATTGCTTTGGTAACGTTGAATATCAGTATGTATATTCAAATTTTCAATATGATGATTACATTGAAGCATAATAGGCCAATGCCTTAGTGGTCTAATCATCCTCCCCACATGCTGTTGCAAGTTCCTCACCATTGAGCTAAAGCTACTTTAAATGGACACCAACCAACCTTGCTTGTGCATGATCCTCGTCAACTTGCATTGGCTCCTTTAGATAGATCCACATCCCAATATACCTCTAGAATCTCCTTGTATGCAAGCATGTTGCAACCCATGACACAATGTGTTATGTCCAATTACAAGCTTCTTTGTTTTCCTAGAGGTAAGTATATTCCTCTACTATGGTAGTTCAATGCATATTTTGGAGTGAATGGTTACAACTATGGCCTTGTAAATGCAGTTGTCTTACTGGGTCAAAAACAATACTTTGGTAGTGCCCAAAGTGGAATATTATTACATATTCAGGTTTCAGCTACAAAGTAATATAATTAAAAAAAAATGGCATTTCGTTTTGAGTCCATATGCAAAAGTTATGACCTCTAGAAGACATGATAAGATGAGCATTGAAAGTGTGGTTTGGCAACTAACTTGTGGTAGTTAAGAAACCATCGCTTGTATCAGTCGCTTGTATCAGGGATGATTTCAAAACCACCAATCTAATAGGGATGATTTTGTCCAAACTGAATCTGCAAGAAGAGGAATAAAAAAAGGAAGCATTTTGTCTTCAAATTTTTGTCATTTGCTTTCCAATTTGAGCCAAGTATATGTTTAAAGCTGCTTGTTTCCCAAGAAGGGGGAGGGGGAAAACAAACCAATCTTTCAAATGCAATGTCTGAAAAACAAGAGTGAGAGTGCAGCTTCCAAGCAAACTACACAATTCATGTGATTGGAAACACTTAACATCAAACTGCACTAGGGAGATAGAAAACACCAGTAGTGAGTTCTTCAAACTTATAATTATTTCTAATATTTATTTTCTCAGAAAATGTGTATTTTCCACGTTCAAGTAGTTTTCCTCGCCTTAAGGTTTCTAGGATAAATCTGTCTCTCTTTGATGTGATTTGCTTTTGTGCATGCTTGTTTATAAAGTGAAAAACCACCCTTCCACACTTTGGATGCACAGTAACTTTAACTCAAAAAAATCCAGTATCTGTTTGATCGAATTCCAAGTAACATAGCACAGGGGGAAGCTGACTTTGACTGTGAGTTTGTGCAAGCATAATCTTGTTACTTTCTGCAAGCATAAATTTGGGTACCACAAAGTTTCAACTTGAATATGTTTCGAATAAATAACTCATTACAAGGCAACTTAATTGCAAATGTAGACCCTCCTTGGATCAAGGATGCACCACTTTCTCCTTCTTTTTCCATTAAGGCTCCATATCTATATGCAACCAACTTTAGTTTTAATAGAAGCAGCAAAACCAGTTTTTATATACATTTATATGCATATTCAGTGTGCTCACCGCAATTGTTGTTTGAAAGGATTCTTTGTTGACTATTGGACTCAACTCTTGTTGGGATTTATTTTATATACACATGTTTAATGATTTCTTTTATTCATCTAGAAACTGTGATGACTCCCTACAATCAATGATAACAGATCATAAAACTTTCTGGTAAATATTGTTAATATTGTTAATGATCTTTCTGGGCAATTTTGGGTAGATATTAACTCAGTCGAAATTCAAAGGATGATCTTGGTCTTTTGGGTTAGGTCGAACTTCCTGGCATTTAGCTTCTGTTACAATGTCATTAGAAATTTTGTTGATTTTAAGTAACTATGGGTTTTCTAACCACTGTAAAATTAAGGCATTGTACAACTGAGGCCTAGTAGAGGTACGCTCCCTGCCTACTAGAGATTTCAAGTATTATGCTCTATGACACCGTTCAAGATTCTACCTGTTAACAAAAATATTGCTCGTATGGTCATTATCATTGCGATTAAAGTTGTTATAATATTCTGGTTATTTTAAAGCCTACAGCTGGCATTGCTAGATTCTAACCTGACCAGCCGAGTTAACCATATAGCTGTCAACTGGTCAAATGATGGCTTGCGTAACTTTATAGTGTTGTCAAAGTTATAGGTGCGGGGTTTACCTATGGTTGAAACTTGAAACAAGATATGGCTTTACATTTCATTTAAGTGACTGTTACAATCTTTGGAGTTTGGAGAACTATGACTATTACAATTTGGGTACACAGTACAGTAACCTACCAAGATTTTAATTCTGTCACAATACGATTTTGGGCTTCTGTTATTAATATATGAAAAATTGTATTTTTTGTTATTTTAAGCTACAACAATTACATTATAACTGCTCTGTAGTATAAAGCTATTTTTTAAACTTTGTATGAGTTAATATGATGGTTTAATTGTATTGCTATAATTGAATTTTTCTGATTATGGTGAAAATCGTGCTACAACCACATGCACCTTATCCTTTGCTTGGGAGTGCCTTTGGGCTAGGCCATGGTCCAAGGTAATATATTTATGCAATTTAGTTACTTCAGGAAAAGACGGTGACTTATTTCTATTCGGAATTTGTATCAAGTCTCAAGTCTATTTGTGCTATCTTGTTGAAAACAAAAATATACGTAACCTTACAATGAAAAACAGCAGTACAAGCCTTCCACAGAATATTCAACTATAGGTGAGTATATTTGAAGATAATTGTGTTCAAAGAGTTAATGCATATATTGTTGTTGCTTGGTGTTTCAAATCTGTTATTACCTATGTTACTTGGGGATACGTCCCTGGCCTAAAACACCCCGTCCTTGTGCTGGAAATGTTTTCGAGACTTTGAGACTGCTAGGGGATGTCCCCACGCCGTACTCAAATTCTGAAAATTTCCAGGAAACGCCTTGGAAACCCTAGGACGACACTGCTTGGCGTTGGGGGCGTACGACCGTCCCTGAGACAGGGGATGTCTAGGACGTCCCTTGCCGCTTGAGATGGCCAAACGTCCCCAACCAGACAAACATTTAGAAAAATACTCACTTAGATTAAGAAAAAAAACATTATGAGTATTGACAATGAATTCTTTTGGACTGCATATAACAGTAGAACGAGCAAGTTAGTTGTAAAATGAACTAAAGTGGCACTACTATGCATAGAAAGAAAACATATGTGATGTCCCCAAATTAGCAGGTTCTGGGAGCCCGAGTATGGTCAACTCATCAACGTGACCCTCGTGAGTTGACAAGATGTTTTGAGGGTCTCAGTGGTCAGATTTGCCATTTGTTGCAAATCTGGACTTACTATTTATAGTAAGTCAGTTTGGACCAGTTACTATTTCTGGTAGTGCAGTTGAGGGCCATGTTGATCAGTCGTTAGAGCAGGAGATGTAGGAATCATCATCAGAATCATATTTGATAATTAATTGTGTTAATTAATAACGATATGTTATTAATTAATAATAAGGCTATATTATTATAATAATAATACTTTATTACTATAATGATTTAGAAGTTGATATTATGAAGAGTGGTTAACTGATGATAGTTTTTGGAAACTATGGCAACCAAGGAATTATAAATATGGGCTCATTTGTGAAGCTGATCATCGAATGTTTTTATTAAAATTGGTCTTGGGAATTGTTCCTGGATATTTTGAAATCTGTGCCCTTGCTGAAGTAAAAGGGTCAAATTAGTTTTCTACAAGACTGGTTCTTCTGGAGCTAATCATTAATTGGTTGCTAAAGTATAACCAATTCTTCTCCTTCGTGCTGGCGATTCACAAGACGATGGGGCTGTGCGGTGTGCTGGGCACTCACAGTTGTGGTGTAGGATCCCGTCAGGGACGGATCCGAGGTGTAAGCTTGGGACTGCGGAGTGTTTGAAGCTCACTCTCAGTTGTGGTGTAGGATCTCGCATGGCGCGGATCTGAGGTGTAACCATGGAGGGTAAGTGCCAGAGTGCATCAAGGGTGGCTAGGGTGGCCAACCTCCCTCAAGAGGGATGAAGCAGAGTAGTCCTTCCCTCATGTCTTGCTGTAAGACTTGAGGTAACGTATGGATATAGGTGAAATGGAGTAGCCTCGCCTTATCACAAGGTGGTGAGGTTTATTGGTGGATGCATACTCGTGGTCCCTATCTCGGTGAAGCGTAGTAACTAAGCCAATGTTGGGGATGACTTCAGGGGAGTTGTCCATGACTCGAAAGCTGGGGAAGTGGAGTACCTAGTCCCAAAGCGGGAGGCAACTGCACAATGGGTTGTCCAAGTAGGAGAGCTGGAGCTTGTATTGGGCAGGCTATGCGGGTGAGTGTTGCGGAGCAAGATATCCATGCACGGTGGATCTAAGGGGTGTTGCACTGGGTGCACATCCAGGTTACCTGGAAGATGGATTTGCATTGAGATTCGGTATCTCAAGGGCCTACGAGCGGGGTCCAGGATGGCAAATGGGATATGGTATTCTAGAGGAGTGCTCAAGGTGAGCCAAGCCATGAGGCAGATTCATAAGGGTGATCGAATGTGTTGTGGTGCATTACTGAAAAGGTGATATGGTTCATAGGCAAGGTGCTATGGTGGTACAGCTGAGTTGGAAAGTGAGTACAACGACCAAGGGATTGGGATGGATCATGGAACAAGGGCGTGGAGCTCAAGTAGGTATGCATTACACGGGGAATCCATGGAGTTAAGATTGCAGGGATGCATGAGTTGGTTTGAATGCAATGGATGCATGAGTAACAGGGTTCACCAACAGGGCCATGTCGACAGAGACCGGGGGTCAAGGCAGTTAGTGCTTAGTGTTTGGATTCAAAGCTAGCTATGGTGGTTAGCTATCCCATGGGGAATGGATTGGTGCTTCAAGGTTTATGGTGGATCGGGGGAGCCCAACATGGGACACCAGTGCTTCGGTAGTACTGGGCATGCTTCGGTAGCATGCAAGAAAGGACAGGAGGACTCAATGTGTTCGGAGGTGCTTTGGTAGTATGCGCAGTGAGCAGGAGGACTCAGTGGTCCAAGTCACTCAGGTGCGATGCAGTGTTCAGCAAGGGAGACTCAGGGAGTCCCGATGTACTCAGGCAGTGCAGTGTATAGTCCAAGGGGGCATGCATAGTTGAGCAAGGTGGAGCTACAGTGATTCCAGGGTATTCAGAGTGGCGCAGTGGTGATCAAGGGAACTCGGGGAGTTGAGATCACCAAGGCTAATGTTAGTAGCATGGGTCTTATGGGGGATGCCATAGTCAAAAGCATAAGGTGGCTAGTTTAAGAGGGGTTCAACAGGGTTGGACAGGAGTAGAGCATTGGGCTCGAGGATGCGTGCGTGGAGTAGCAAAGGAAGTAGAGCCAAGTAGGTTCGGCATGCACTTCTATTCCGCGAGGTGTATGTTAATGCAATCAAGTGGTGGGCACTTGATGTTTGGGGTAAGGCGTAGTCTGGGAGCAAGAAATGGACTCGTCTGCAATGGGAGTCGCGAGTAAGGCTTGCCAGTGCCGCGCGAGGTTGGAATCATCAGGGAGAGGCTCATCCTGGGCATGAGCTAATTCTAGCCCCGTGACAGTACTATTTTGCTTGTGATCGGAGGAAGGATTTAATTCTGAAGATTGAATCATCATTAAACTGTGGCTTGCTTGAAGAGGTTGATTTGCTGTTGGGAAAGAGAAAACTTCCCAGAATTTCGAGTCAACTGAGACTTGCCTGGAAAATGTATTCAATTGCTGGAGTAATATATGTGCTGAAGGAGTGAACATTTTCGGGAGTCCAGAACCACAGCTGGCTGCAAAGACTGTATTGCGACAGATGTGAGTGGACGTGGGGTTTAAAAACAAGCTACATCATTGCTTGACGCGGGAGTTTGTTCATTGGCCGCGGCAACTTCCCAGCATCGCGTGAGGACTGCTGCCGGTGTTTGGAGATTCGCTGGCCTTCGCGCGTGGAGTTGGATGGGTTTGCTGTGCCTTCCGCATGGGTGTTGAGGCTGGCTTCATTCCAATATAAAACGTGTGACAACAGCTGTATACACAGGTTTTTTATTTACATGTATTTCCTTTGAAGAAAAAGTATAATAAAATGCAAAACCGTGGGAAGTAATTATATTGGCATGATTGAATTATTGACTCATTACATATGAATAGAAATATTGGAGGTTGAATTCAAAAGGGGAAACATTATTTTTTTATCCACTTGGCAAAAATATAGAAATCATTAGAAGAATTGAGAGAGAGCCGGATAGGCTCATTACAGTGGTATCAGAGCGGTTTCCTGCCAACCTGCAGGTAAATCGGGCTCATTTTGATTATTATTATTCAGAGATTTAGTTATGGCGGATGATAGGAGATTCATCCCTGGTAGGCATTATTACATGAGAGGCCAATCACCCCCACCAAACAAAGATGATCCAGATATTCAGTTTGGCATAGTACTGGGTGGAGATAATAATGCAGATGGCTCAGCAAGTCAGGCCAGACCCACATCCGCAAATGAAACAGATGCAGACAAATAGGCTAGGGAGACATTCATGAACTTAGCCGGAGGACAACATCATGTAGCTGATGTATTACATGAGCTTTCTGATACATTGAGACGGATCGTTCTCCCGAGAGGTCAGAGTAGGGAGAGATCATGTTATGCTTCTGTCGCATCACATAGATCTCAGGTTGATGACAGGCACAAAGATTATGAGCCTAGAACTCCGAGACATGATAGAGCAGATAGGGCAGATGACAAGGGAGATCAGTTCAGACCCTGAGGGCCCAGATTTATGAGACCAGAGGCTGATACAGCCAATGTTGATGCCGAGAGTATCCCTTTTGCTGACGACATAGTTACACACTATGCTGAATGGGATGCCCTTCCTCCAGCTTTGAAACAAAATCTAACTTTGACAGATATCTGACCCAGAAACAGGAGCATGCTAGGGGAAGGCCAGCACAGGATAGGCAGAGGACGGGACATAATGATTTGAGACAAGTGGCCAGCAAGATGATGCTAGCTCATTTTGATGGCAGCGGTAGGGTCACTATTAGAGCTTGGGTCCACAAGCTCGATACCTACCTCGCACTGCGTCCAATGACTGAGGAGGATGCCATTAGATTTGCAATCTTGCACTTAGACGAAACTGCACATGACTAGTGGTACCACGGACTGAGATCGCTACATCACGACCAGATTACGGTCTATCAGGAGTTTGTAGACAGGCTGATTGAGCGCTTCGCCAAAAAAGACCCTGAGGTCTATTTAAGAGAGTTGGCTCAATTACGATAGACAACCAGCTTAGAGGGGTACATCAGTGAGTTTCAGCGCGTATCAGTGATGGTGTATGACATCTCAGAGTGGAGGAGGGTGATGCTATTCCTAGAGGGATTAGTTGAACCATTACGTGGGTGGGTCAAGTCCCTAGATCCCCCATCTTTACATGAGACCATGAAGAAGGATAGAGACTTGGAGTCTTCTACACCGAAAAGACAGTTTGTTGCAAGGCCTCCCGGCCATCTTATGATAGGACAGCCCCAAGAAGGGAAGAAAAATCAGACTCTAAACGTCCTATGGAAGCACCCTTAGATCAGGAAACACTTAATGATCTAAGGAGGAAGAAACTTTGCTTTTATTGTCAGGGTCCGTATGATGTCACTCATAATTGTCCTATGACACCCCAGGGTAAGCACAGAATGATGGAATGGTTCTACGATGATGAGGATGTTCCTGAGTATACAGGTGAGATGGATGATCAGGATCAAGGCATTTAGGGCACAAATGGTTACACAGAAGAAGAGGTTGAGGCATCCAACCTCAAAGCAGCATACCTCTCTAGTATGAAAAAAGAGGGTGACTTTAGACTACATGGTCTCCTAGCTGGGCAGAGGGTGACTGCGCTATTTGACACCGGGGCCACACATAATTTTATTGCCTCCCATTTGGTGACTCGCCGAGGAATCCAGATAGAGGATTTTGAGGGGTTGAGTGTACAGGTAGCAGATGGTTACACTCTTAAGTGTAACAAGATGGTTGCTGATTTACTAGTTAAGATGGGTACTTATGCCTTTAAGGCAGATTTTTATGTGGTGGATATGGGTGGTACGGACTTGGTTTTAGGAATGGCATGGCTACATACCATTAAGGACATCTATATTAGTACAGAGAGGATGGAGATAAGGTTTATCTCAGACGGGAAACCACAAGTACTTAATGCCAATAGAGATGAGGGGCTTAAGCAGATTTCACTCAGGCGGATGCAACATTTAGTGCGACATGAGGATGAGATAGATTGGGCAGTTGAGTGTAGACTGATGCCTTCATTAGATCACTCAGATAAATTCACATATCATCCTGATATTCAGCAGCTGAGAACTAAACACGATAAGGTGTTTAGAGACTTAGCTTTGGGTAGACCTCCAGATAGGGGAACCAAGCATATCATAGAGTTGGAGGGCACTAAGCCCGTTATGATCACTCCTTACCGGCATCCGAAACGGCTGAAAGATGAAATTGAAAAAACAATAAGGAACTACTTGAGATGGGACACATTCGGCCAAGTAAATCTCCCTTTGCTTCTTCAGTTGTTGTGGTGAAGAAGAAAGATGGCACCTTGCGCATGTGTATTGATTACCGAATGCTGAACAGGAAGACTACTAAGAACCGGTACCCCATCCCTCAGATTGACGAGCTGATCGATGAGTTTCACGGGGCACAATTCTTTTCGAAGATAGATTTGAGGTCCGGTTATCATCAGATCCGAGTCAGGGAACAGGACATCGAGAAGACAACTTTCAAATGTCATTGTGAGCACTTCGAGTTCCTTGTCATGCCTTTCGGTTTGACAAATGCCCCAGCTACCTTCCAGTCCACGATGAATAGGGTGTTCCACAGCCAACTGAGGAGATTTGTGTTGGTTTTTTTTGATGACATCCTTGTCTATAGCAAGACTTGGGACGACCATGTTGCACACCTTGGTACAGTATTGAGTATTTTGGAGAGGGATTCCTTATATGCCAAGGAATCTAAGTGTGCCCTGGGGATGACGTTGCTACTCTATTTGGGTCATATTATTAGTGCACATGGTGTGCGTATGGATCCTGATAAGGTCCGCGCCATTTTAGATTGGCCCACGCCCGAGACCCTGACACAGTTGAGAGGGTTCATCAGATTATGTGCCTTCTACCGCAGATTTGTGGCGGGTTTCTCTATACATGCTGTCCCCCTTACAGACTTGACACGTAAGGGTGCTTTTCAGTGGACTGCTCAGGCGCAGCAGTGCTTTAAGAGGTTCAAGACTATTATGACCACTTGCCCAGTCTAGGCATTACCAGATTTTTCAAGGCCTTTTGATTTACACTGTGATGCTTTAGGAGAGGGTATAGGAGCAGTATTATCCCAGGATCGCCATCCCATTGTTTTCGAGAGTCGAAAGTTGCGTGGTCCTGAGAGAGCATTCAATGTGTATGATAAGGAGATGTTGGCCATTATGCATGCCTTGGCCAAATTCAGAGAGTATTTAGTGGGGAGCAAATTTTGCATCAAAACCGATCATAATAGTCTAAAACATTTCCTGGGGCAGCGAGATCTCAATGAGAGGCAGCAGAAATGGGTGAGTAAATTGCAGTCATGACTTTGATATTACCTATATCAAAGAAACCCAGAATGTGGTTGCCGATGCTCTTTCACGGAGACCCCACCTTTGTTTGCTCACCGAGGTTTCTGAGGATTGGAGACATTTGATCCTAGCTGAGTATGCCAGGGATACATGGGCAATAGATTTTATTGATGACACTATTTAGGACTACAGATTTTCCCTTGTGGATGAGTTGATGATTTACAAGGGTAGGATTTTTCTTGTGGCGGGATTAGGGGTCTGAGAGGTCATATTCCGGGCTTTCCATGACACACCTATGGCTGGTCATCCAAGGTTCTTTAAAACCTACAGGCAAATTCAAGAGAGGTTTACCTGGAAGGGACTGAAGGGAGATGTACAACGATATGTTTGCGAGTGCTCTGTTTGTCAGTAGAATAAACAAGAGCACACTTACCCCGCCGAGTTGCTACAGCCACTTCCCATTCCTGAGCAGAAATGGGAGAGTATTTCTATGGACTTCATTGTGGGGATACCTAAAGCCCAAGGGCGGGATTGCATTTTCGTGGTAGTGGATAGGCTCACTAAGTACGCACATTTCTTCCCTATCACCACTAACTCTGCAGTGCAGTTGGTAGATTTATTTTTCCGGGAAGTGTTTAGGATGCATGGCCTACCCCGAAACATTGTGAGTGACTGAGATAGTCGCTTTATGAGCCACTTCTGGCAGGAGGTTTTCAGGTTATGTGGAACAAAGTTGACATTGAGTACCAGTTATCATCCACAGACTAACGGCCAGACCGAGATTGTCAACAAGTGGGTTGAAGGCTATCTTCGGAATTATGTTTCATCACAACAGAGGGCTTGGGTAAAGTGGATACATATGTGCGAGTATTGTTATAACTCCACTTTTCATGTGACAATACAAATGTCTCCTTTCCGAGCCTTGTATGGCTATGATCCCCCGACTTTTGTGGATTTACTGTGCAGTGACAACAGGGTGCCCAGTGCCGGTGATTTATTGCAGGACAGTCAGGACATTATGAGGGCATTGAAAGATAATATTCAGAGAGCACAGAATCAACAGAAACAGTATGTGGATCAATAGAGGACAACTCGCTCTTTTGAGATTGGGGACATGGTTTATCTGATGTTGTAGCCCTATAGGCAGTCTTCTATCCGGAAGAGTGGAGCGGAAAAGCTCAAGCCACGGTATTACGGACCGTTTCGTGTGGTGCGACGTGTTGGAGAGGTGGCTTATGAGCCGGATTTACCTGAGGACAGCAGAGTTGTTTCACGTTTCGCGCCTCCAGGAAGCCTTGGGCCGAACTGTGATTCCTTCTGCTATATTACCGCCCCTGGATGATGAGGGGAAACTGGAGTTGATACCGGAGGCCATTATGGATGTGCGCGAAAGACAGTTGCGCCGGAGGACTATCCGTGAGTATTTGGTTAAGTGGAAGGGGTTACCTGATGAGGATGCTACTTGGGAACCCGAGGATATTATGCAGCACCCTAGATTGCGATTGCTTGAGGACAACCAATTTCAGGGAGGGAGGATTGTGATGTCCCCAAATTAGCAGGTTCTGGGAGCCTGAGTACGGTCAACTCATCAGCGCAACCCTTGTGAGTTGACAAGATGTTTTGAGGGTCTCAGTGGTCAAATTTGCCATTTGTCACAAATCTAGACTTACTATTTATAGTAAGTCAGTTTGGGCCAGTTACTATTTCTGGCAGTGCAGTTGAGGGCCATGTTGATCAGTCGTTACAACAGGAGATGCAAGAATCATCATCAGAATCATATTTGATAATTAATTGTGTCAATTAATAATGATATGTTATTAATTAATAATAAGGCTATATTATTATAATAATAATACTTTATTATTATAATGATTTAGAAGTTGATATTATGAAGAGTGGTTAACTGATGATAGTTTTTGGAAACTATGGCAACCAAGGAATTATAAATATGGGCTCATTTGTGAAGCTGATCATCGAATGTTTTTATTAAAATTGGTCTTTGGAATTGTTCCTGGATATTTTGGAATCTGTGCCCTTGCTGAAGTAAAAGGGTCAAATTAGTTTTCTAGAAGACTGATTCTTCTGGAGCTAATCATTAATTGGTTGCTGAAGTATAACCAATTCTTCTCCTTCGTACTGTTTTTCCTGTGACGGGAGGAAGGATTTAATTCTGAAGATTGAATCATCATTGAACTGTGGCCTGCTTGAAGAGGTCGATTTGCTGTTGGGAAAGAGAAAACTTTCCAGAATTTCGAGTCAACTGAGACTTGCCTGGAAAACGTATTCAATTGCTGGAGTAATATATGTGCTGAAGGAGTGAACATTTTCGGGAGTCTAGAACCACGGCTGGCTGCAAAGACTGTATCGCGGCAAATGTGAATGGACATGGGGTTTAAAAACAAGCCGCATCATTGCTTGACGCGGGAGCTTGTTCATTGGCCGCGGCAACTTCCCAACATCGCATGAGGACTATTGCCGCTGTTTGGAGATCTGTTGGCCTTCGCGCGTGGAGTTGGATGGGTTTGCTGTGCCTTCCGCATGGGAGTTGAGGCTGGCTTCATTCCAATATAAAACGTGTGACAGCAGCTACATACACAGGTTTTTTATTTACATGTATTTCCTTTGAAGAAAAAGTATAATAAATTGCAAAATCGTGGGAAGTAATTATATTGGCATGATTGAATTATTGACTCATTACATATGAATAGAAATATTGGAGGTTGAATTCAAAAGGGGAAACATTGTTTTTTTTTATCCACTTGGCAAAAATATAGAAATCATTAGAAGAATTGAGAGAGAGTCGGATAGGCTCATTACAACATACAACTGTAGAATAAGAGTATACAAATATAACTCTTTTCTAACAATGGGAAAAGAGTTATACATAGTTACACCACCGTCAGGGACGGGGGGACAGGTTTCCGAGACGGGGGGACAAAGGGGCCTCAATTTGTGGATGGCTGGGGGACGACAACGGCGGGGGGGGTTATATACTATACATATGGTACTTAAAATGCTAGTTATGAAAATATGTATAAGCCTATTAAGAAGTAAAATATTAAATAGAGTAGCATGATATCAAAACAAGTACATAATGTCAAAATGTAGTGAAGGGAGGCCTCTAATCATCCCTCGGGAGGTTGGGTCTTAGGTGGCGATCGACAGCTGACGGGGGGCAGAGCCGCTGGGCCCGGGGACGCTACTGTTTGGGGGGCGGGACACGTCCCTGTGGAACACTGGAGTTATACCATACAATCATGCTACATACTCAAAATCATATAGCAGACTGTTTGCAAGGTGTTGGGAAAGTCTGAAAAGTGCATTACATACTGGAACTTGCATCTTTATGTCATTTTGTGGCAATACATCAGTGCTGGGTGGGTTCTGGGTTGATTTGGGTCCTTTATGGAAGATTTGGTGAATATTGGAGGTTGCATTAAGGTGCCATCTTGTTGTAACAGGCCTATATCATGATCAAAACTGTATAGAAGACTTGTTCGTATTAATATCAGTCCACTTACAATGAGATGGAGGTGTAGTTTCAAGGGTGTAACCCCAATTTAGATCATTGGTGAATGTGGTCTAGAGTTAGAAGAGCATTGGGAAACATATACTTGATCCACTGTTTGTAGCAATCCTTTCTGTAGTCAATATCAAATCTGCAACAGTCAACTCCAGCACAGTTTCTGAGGTATTTCATAGAAACGTTATTTCATGTACTGGCACTACTGTGTGAATGATTATCTTCCAAAGCAATTGTAACGCTATAATGTGTACACCGGTAATTTATATCAGACTTAAATGATAGTGTATTTCAATTCGGAAGGCGGGTTATTGTTCTGATTAAGAAAAAGCAGGATTTGAAAGGTCCTGAAACCTTGTACAAAAGATCAGACGATATACAAAGCTGATCAGCCTTCAAGGAGAATCAAACCAAAAAGAAATAGGGGCCCTCGGCCTTACAACGAGCATCATACAGAAAAGCACAGAAAAAGTCAGCACAACAAAAAAAGACAACACAAAAGACAGCTCGAAAGAAAGAGACAACAAGTAATTATCCCTCAGATCTTTCGCCTGCTCCGCCAGAAGTTCCATGTTGCCAACCGAGATCTTTAGTTCTTCAAGTTCTGCATCTTTTTTCTTCAGGCTAGCACGGGTTCTCGCACCCTCTTTAGAATCTTTATTGTCTTCCCCTCTGTTAGTCTCCATTTCCTCAATGATATTTTTACTGTGATCGGCAGAAGCTTTAAGAATGTTAAAGCTTTGATCACTTATCTTTTTCAAGGTATTCTCCAATTTTTCAACTTTATCCTCTAGAATAGAAATTCTGGCTTCATGTCTGTTTTCCTCAACTTCTTTACTCATGTTATTTAATTTATCTTTCATTGCCAACACCGTTCCTCCCAGCTCCCGAAACCTTCCCCTTTTTGCACAGCTTCCATCCACTCTTCCAGGCAAGAGGCCATAGGTTTCTCACCAAATGTAGCCGCCTTAATCATATTCACCATTTTACCTTGCTCTTTAATTTCCGCTTTCATGGAAACACAGTCCTGGGCTAAGGTAGCCATAAATTTTCCAAAAGAAAGGATGCAGTCTTTATGTTCCTGATCAATGTTCAACCCGTCCTTCTTGCTGCTTTTGTCATTATTGATCTCAATTTTATCTGCACCTTCCATCTTATTATCTTGAGTGTCCACCCAAACAGAATTTATGCCCTTTTCCTTGCCACTATTATCCAGAGTATCCCCTTTTTTGTCATCATTTTTAGTCTTCTTCCTCTTTACAATCACCAGACTTTCATTTTCCTCCTCTTCCGAAGACTCCACAATACCCTTATTTTTGGCATTATCCGTCTCCATTTTGACAACAGAGATTTTCTTCCTGATAAAGGAAGTTTTCTTTTACCACCTTTTAGAGTGATTTCTTCATCCTCAGTCTTAGTTTCTTCAAGTTCAAACTCCTCATCCGAGCCATCCCACCTCTGATTATTTTTAGGGTTCTTGCTGGAAGAGCTCCCTTTCACATTCCCTTTCCTTTTAGGAGTATTCTTCATCTCATCTTCAGTATCAACATTGAACTTGTCTTCCGAGTCATATTCCTCGGTATCTTCATCACCTGGAGTATTGGCTTTGAGAATCGGTCTTTCAACCTTTTTCATTTTAAGATTTCTGTAAATCAGCACCATTAACCCTTGATGTAACCCATGATCACCAAGAGGGTCAGTCTGAGTCTTTTTCATGGTTTGATTCAAAGAACTCATAAGATAAAACGACATTCTTATCTTCTCATCATGCCTAAAATGGTTTACGATTACAAAATGATGCCCATAGGCCCTAGAAAATCTGCCGTCTAAAGTTAAATAACTGATAGAAGCATACAGAATGAATCTCCACGGACGACTAATATTGTTAGGGCTTATAAAGCCACCTACCTTCTTAACCAATCTTGCAGCCTCAGTGTCATCCTCAGGAAATCTGGCCCGAGCCCTATCCGAATAGCTTTGGTCCCGGTAGAATTTCATACCCTTCTGGGGTAAATCCGTGGCCTTGGCAATTAGGTCTTCATTAATGTCAACCCACACATTATTGAAGTGAATTCTGCCATTCTTCCAATTCCTCATGAAGAAATTTGTAACCATTGGGTCCCGGCCTTGGAGTTTCTCCATATACCCCACGAAGCCATCCTTCCGGAGGATATCCCAGACAGCCTCATTCTGCTTCCATTTTTTACAGCTTGAGGGTTCATCTCTTTTTTTCTTGCCTCCCATATTGCAATTTTTGCTTTGGTTTTTTTCTTGTTTTGTTTTTCTTTTTGCCCAAACTTCAAACTTAATACTCTTGTACGTAGTGACCCAGAATCCGTGTGAAATGCTATTATGAAGGCAAATGGCGTCAATAAATATGACCTTCCCATTACTAATACTTATACAGCTTGTGTTTTGCTTCATCATTATTTAAAAGTTTCTCACTTCTTTGATTTCCGTGGATCTTCTCCATAAGTATTAATGATTTCAAATCATACGAAATACTGTAAATGCAGTTGAATCTAAATTCAGATTTAATTATATATGAGAAAAATGATATTATTAAGTATTTGTACCTTTGTTGAAATATAATATCTCTGTGTTAAAGCAACAATTTTAGAACTATATATTTATCCCAGAAATAATCTATGAATATTTTGTGTTATTATGAAATAATTCAGAATGTATGCCAACCAATTATCTTGTCTTTGAATTAGCCGAATAAAATATATATATTAGATACGCTGCAGTCTGAACATCACACTTATTGATTTCGGTGTGTTTTGTGGTCAGATTCTTTACAGCATATATACGATAGTAGAGGGAAGGTCACGTCTATGATAGACGTGACTCCTCAAGGAGTCACGCCTATCATAGGCGTGACTTTTCCTAACTTCATGCACAGTGGCTTATACACGCGGGATTTAAAGAAGACGCCATTCACCGTTTGACTAAATCCGTCGACTTAGGATTTTAATCGCCATTTAATATGTCTCGGCGGTATTAATATATCAACCATCATTCCTTATGATATGTCGAATGTAATCTGAATTAATATAATAGATATTATGAAACTGACTTAGTAATATTATTATTATTATATTATAATAATGATAAATAATATTATCATTATAATTATTATTATCATTATTATATTATAATAATAATTATTCTATTAGATATAAATAGATATTAATAATAATTAAATCATTAATATTTATGTATATATATTTCATAATTAGTCTATTATAATGGGGTCGACATTTTATCTAATCGACGCTATAATTATTAACAAATACTAGTCTCTTTTAGCCAAGTTATATTATCATTATTGCATGCATAGTTGGCCGCCCAGTCAACAACCCCATTGCCTTCACGGTACACATGGGTTATAACACAATTTGTTAAAGACTTTATAATATCCTTAGAGTTTTTAATGATATTATCTATCGACCAAGAAGGAGTCGATATCTCATTAAGGCTTTTTATTATGTTCAAAGAATCCCCTTCGAGACAAATTTTTTTATAATTGAGCTCCTTAGCTAGGATTAGGCCATGTAAAGCAGCCATAGCTTCAGCCACATGATTATTTTGGATCCCTAAAGGTATCATTCTAACAGCTTTGCATATTCCCATTTCATCACGGATCACCACACCACCTCCTGCAGTTCCGGGATTACCCTTTGAGGCACCATCAAACTTGATCTTCATCCAGCCCATAGGCGGGGCCTCCCAATGAACATTATCCCTAGGATTAGGATGAGTTTCACAGTTAGTGTGAATGCACTAGTTCTTCAGAGCGACTGAATCCTTTTCCATTTCAGAGTTGTCTTTGATTTCAAGAATCTTGTAATTTTCAGATATCACACATTTAACTTTTCTATACAATATATTTGGACTGATAGCCTTGTCTCTGAATATTCTATCATTCCTCTCTTTCCAAATAGCCCAAGTGATATGGGGCAGAGCAATTTGCCAAATTCTTTTAATATGTTTATTCTTACTGTTGATGTCCCAAGAGCTGAACATACTCAACATATCATGAGGGAAAACCCAATCAATATTGAAAGATTTCAGAATCAAGGCCCATAGTTCAGAAGAATAGGAGCAATGGATGAACAGATGGTTGACCGTTTCTTCCTCTTTCCTGCACAAGCACATATTAGGCAAATACATACCTCTGATTTTGAGATTATCAATTGTAAGGATTTTATTTTGGATCATCATCCAAAAGAAAATGTTGATTTTTGGAGTTAGGCCTTTGATCCAAGCTTTAGCCCATATAGGAGTTTCCATGTTGTAATTCATATAGTAGGCAGATCCCACAATAAATTTGCCACTAGGAGTACCTTTCCAAACTATGACATCTTCTTCCTTACATAAAGTGACAACATTCAGATTCTTATTAAGAGAAATAAGGGCAGGGTCAATAGAAGAGAGATCCCTCCATTGGCCATCCACCCAATAATCTTTAACTTTAGAACCATATCTAAAATTACAGATTTCAGCAAAAGGTCCCCATTGAATTGTTTCAGCAAGAGTAGAGTCACCCATCCATAAATCATTCCAGAAATCAATTTTATCACCTTTCCCAATTTTCCACTTGACTCCTTTTCTCAGAATGTATTTAGCCTTAGTAACATTTTTCCAAATACAAGACCCAACCATGTTATCTTTAGCATCCAGAAAGACATTAAGAGAGGGAGCATTCTTTTTGTATTTATTGTGCCATATTATACTCCATTCTTCTTTTGAGGAATACCCTCTCCAACCCAGTTTAGCAAGTAAAGAATCATTCAAGCTTTTAATTCTCCTAATGCCAAGCCCGCCTTTGTTCTTAGGAGTGCAGACTTTCTCCCAAGAGATCAGAGAGTATCTCTTAGATTTTTCAACCCCAGTCTAGAGAAAATTCTTTTGAATTTTTTCAATTGCCTCAGCATATTTATTGGGAATTCTGAACAAGCTGAGGGCATAAATCAGGATGCTTTGGAGAACTGACTTCAAAAGAAGAACTTTACCAGCTTGACTAAGAAGAGCCCCTTTCCATCCAGCAAGTTTCTTGTGAAATTTGTCCACTAAAAAGCTCCAGAAGGCCTCAAGGGGGATAAGACCAAGAGGAAGACCCAAATAGGTAGCAGGAAGCTAACCAATTTGACATCTCATAATTCTGCTGATTTTACCTTGTCTGTAATCCGGGGTATTGATGAAATAGATATAGCTTTTATTCCAGTTGATAGATTGATAAGTAGCCTTGCTGTAGTTAATGAGGATCTTGTTGATATTCCAAGCTTCAGATATGGTAGCTTCTCCCATAAAAATGGAGTCATCGACAAATTGCTGGTGTGAACAAACTTGATTGCAGGAAGAGGGTCTAAGGCCTTTCAAATCACCTTTTTGAATAGTACTGTCAATATATCTGCCTAAGCATTCTGCCATAATAACAAATAAAACAGGGGAAAGACGATCACCCTGTCTAAGACCCCTTGAAGATTTGAAAAGAGGAGAAGGAGATCCATTGACCAAAACAGAATAGGAAGGAGTAGAAATGAGCTGCATTATAATCTTAGAGAAATTAGAGCTGAAACCAAAAGCCAAGAGAGTCTTCTGAATCATAGACCAATCAACTCTATCATAGGCCTTAGAAAGATCAATCTTTAATATGAACCCTTCTTTCCTTGCCATAGTCAAAGAATGAATATTCTCATGGACAATAATAATAGAATCTAATATTCGTCTGCTGGGGACAAACCCAGTTTGTTGCTGAGAAATGATTCTTGGGAGGATATTCAAAATTCTAGAGGTGACCACCTTAGAAATGATTTTATAAGAAGAATTACAAAGACTTATAGGCCTAAAGAGATCCATAGAATCAGCTATCGCCCTTTTAGGAATAAGGGCAATAAAAGTACCATTTATCTCTTTAAGAATACTTTTAGATCCAAAGAACTCTTTGACAACAACAAAAACATCCTTGTGAATAATATTCCAGAATTGATGGAAGAAAAACATTGGGAATCCATCAGGGCCAGGGGATTTAGAACCTTCAAAGGAGAAGACTGCCTTTTTGATTTCCTCATTAGTAGGGACAGCACAAAGATTCTTGTTATCAATGTCATTAATAATGTTGGGAACTCCATCCAGAATATCCTGCTAAAGAATCTCGTTCAGATTATTATGCTTAGTCAGCAGCGAGGAGAAGTAAGCTTTAGCTTCCTTGGTAATATCCTCCTTATCCAAAACTCTCCCATCAGCCTTTAGATTAGAAATTCTATTGGCTGTTTTATGCTTGAGAGCAGTCATATGAAAAAATTAAGAGTTTCTATCTCCTTTCAGCCAGGTAATACAAGATCTTTGTCTCCAGAATATTTCTTCCTTATTCACTATGTCATGATATTTAATCAAAATTTCATTCTCTGTATCTTTGGTGATATTAGTATAACCATTCAGTTGAATAGAATCTTGAACATCCTTAAGTTCCATCAAAATTTCAGCCCTGGAGGAAAAAATGTTCCCAAAAGTTTCCTTATTCCAAGTCTTAATTTTATCTTTAACATTTTTTAACTTATAAGTTAATTATACATAGCAGTACCCTCAATTTTAATCTGCCACCACTCATTGATTTTATTGCTTGAATCCGAATGAGTAATCCACATTTTCTCAAAGTGAAAAGGGAAATTCCTTTTCTTAGATATCAGGTCAGCAATGAAGGAAATAGGGTAATGGTCAAACCCAGCTCTAATAGAAGCAGATAAAGAACAGTCATAATGCTGATACCAATTATCAGAGATGAGTGCACGATCGAGTTTTACCTGGATAAGACCATCACCTTCTCTTCGATTGGTCCAAGTATAGTTGACACCTTGAAGATCAACATCAGTGAGAGCTTGTCTTGTAATAAAGTTCATCGGATCAATTCTGCTCTCCAGGTTTGGTTGACTTCCTCCAACTTTTGCAATTTCTTTGAGAGGAGTATTAAAATCTCCCATAATAATCCAAGTATCATTAGCAAAAGAATTCCTTACCTGATCAAGTCTGCTCCAGAAAGTTCTCCCATTTTTAGTGTTGGGTGCATATATATTTGTAAGAATCCAAGTGGTACCATCCTGAATATGCTGAAATCTGAAAGTGGCCATATTGTTATCCTGACTAATGATATCCCCTTTAATGATAGCAGTATTCCATATTGTTACTATGCCTCCAGAGGCTCCATTTGAACTTCCACCACAGATATTTCCATTTTTGAAAAACTTTAGAGTTTCCACTTTATCCTTAGACATTTTTGTCTCCTGAACCAAAACAATATCCGATCTATTGTCTCTAATCATATTTCTAATTAGGTCCTGCTTGTGGGGATTATTTAATCCCCGGATATTCCAAGATATTATCTTCATTTCTTTTTGGTGATTCCCACCTGAGTGATGGTTTTTTGAGTACCATCCGCTATATTTCTTGCTGCCTCCTGATTTCTTTTCCTTGAGCTTGGTGGCCTTCCTGGTGGAGAAAGCTAACTCCCTCCAACATCAGATTGATTTCCTTTGTTGTTTTTTTGGGGTTTTGCTACCACTCCCTTTTTGCCTTTGGTTTTCTCAACCATGGTGAATAGGACCTCTTTTTCATTTCTTTCCAGCACCCTATCAATTTCTTCCTGGTCTCCCCACCTAGGCTTTGTTTCTTCATATTCCTTCACCTTGGGAGTTGTATTTTGAGTCATGTCAGATAATTCTGGCCCCAACACTATATCTTGTTGGGCATCTATGAACTCGTTGTTCCTAGTATTGATATTCGATTATCCTTGTTGTCTGTTATGTTCTTCATCCTCTTGAGTTGTTGACTGATTATCCTCCAGAAACATCTGACTATTGATCTTCTGATTAATCAGATGAACCTGCTCATTATCAAGAGTATCTGGAACAAAATCCCTTAGCTGCTTTATCTCATTGTTTCTCTGTTCTCCAGGCTCCAAGTTTACATTGGTTGTAGCCTCTGGTTGGTGTTTATACTGGTCCATATTGTTTTCCTTTTTGTCCATGGAATCTTCATTATTTTCAACTTTATCCTCTTTGTTCTTCGAATCAGAGCTTAAAACCCCTTCTGGGCATTCTTCATTCTTACCTACAGGTTTCCATACCTTTTTCTGCTGGGTTTTCTTTACAATGTTAGTGGGACATTTTTTTGCCCAATGACTAGCCTTTTTACATCTAAAACATGCAAAAGGGATTGATTCATATTCTAGTTATTGAATCCATTTCCCAAGTTTTGACTCCATTTCTATTTCCTTCGGCATATCAGCCTCAGGAACTACACCAACACAAATTCTTGCAAGCGTTAACCTTCTTCTTGATGCAGTGACAGGATCTATAGATAACAGTTCCCCAAAGGAACTAGCTATGCCCACAAAGACATCTTCATTCCAATACTCAAGGGGCAGTCCAGGAAGTTTTACCCAAGCAGGGATTTGAACAATTAGGACCATATTCGGATACCATTTCTATAAAACCATAGTACTTCTTCCTATACTCCACGGTCCACCACTAATGGTTTGTTTCCTGTCTTCTTCGCATGAAAAAAAGAAGGAAATATATCCTTTTTTCATAGCAACAACATCCACTTGTCCTTTTAGATTCCATTTTTTGTCAACAAAAGCTCTGATAACTTCAATATTAGGTCTAATCCCAATAAACCGACCAACTAGAGAGTTTTCCATTTTTTTAATGTTATGGTCAATGATTTGATCGGGAATAGCAATCACATATTTCCCTTCAAAGAGTTTCAATATATTTCTTACAGGCGGATAAATAGATTTACCTGAGGGTTTGATTCGAAAGAGAGATGACCATTTTGCTGTCTCTTTTCCCTTTAAGGGTCCCCGACCTGGGTCCCCGCTATCTTCTCCAGTTGGGCCCTCTTGTTTTTTCTTCTCATTATCATCACTCCTTGAATCCACAAAGATTCCCTCTGTCACCAAGGCTCCTGCAGCACCAGTGCAAGCATTTCCCGCTGAGGAATTTGAAATCCGGTTTCCCGTCCTAGAGTCGCCACTCCCGCTCCCGCTCGCCATTAATCTCTACTTGCTCAAAGTGAAGGCGGGTTATTGTTCTTGTTGCTATTGACAATGAATTCCGAATTATGTTCTTGTGTGTATTTCAATTTTGTATGTTATTATTTTTAATATTACATGCATATTGACAATGAATTCTGAATTATGAATGCATATTGAGTATTGAGTATTGAAATGTTGTATGTTAAGGTTCTATGATGTTTAAATGGCATTCTTCATCCATGTTTTCATATGAATGTAATGTATAAATGCAAATTTCCCTATATATTTTAAATTTTCTCTATATTTTATATAGCCATCCCCTTTGTCGTCCCCAAACTTGGCCAAAAAATTTGTCGTCTGAGAAACTCGTGCCCCCGTCCCCTGCCATCCCCGTCCCGAAAACTTGGGGTAACCTTAGTTACTACAGTAATTGTTGAATCAGCATTATGATCAATAAATTGTTATATTATCTCTATAAAAGTAGTGATGGGTTTAAACGAGAGAAGCAATAATCTGCAAAAAATCGTAATTATACTTGATAAATCTCAAATTGTGGAGCTAGCCAATTTTTTCCCTAAAAAAATACCGATTCATGAAAAAATTGTTGACCGATGGTTGAACCAATTTTCCATGATTTTTTGCATTTAAATCACATTAAAATCATATTAAAAATCCCTTACAAATAACAAAAAATGTGAAAAAACTAAAAGCATGGCAAAATCTCACAAAACCCTAGAAAAATTCACAAAATTACCGAATCACTCAGAAATAGTGCCAATTCTGGGATGGAATTAAAGTTAATGTGGAATTGGTGTGGAAACAATTTGTTATTTTGTCCCTTAGTTTTCTTTCCGACCTTTGGAAAACCCTAACCAAAGGAGCAAGAAGAGCAATGATAGTCACCAACCGAATTTGAAAGGACCTCAATCATCTTAAATCGTAAAGGGCATGTGAGACAGTGTTGAAGCAGCTGATGAATCTGCTCTAAATCGTGTCTTCAATATGACCCGAGCTCTCTACATGCCCCGCCCCATGGATTCTGATGTGAACAAGTATATAATTAATATTATACTCTAATTTTAAAATTATAACTATTATGGAGTATTCTAGATGACAACTTGACAGGGAAGGAGTGAACCCCTATAGTTTATAATTAATATTATATAGTTTTAAAATTTAAATTATTTTTGACTATATATATATGTGGTAAATAATAAGTTAAAAATAATGTATATATTTAATTTTTAATATATAATTAATATATTCAATTTTTAATTAATATATTTATTTTTATCATTAACATTTATCTCCTCTCAAAATAATAGTTGCAAGCTAGGTATTGCCAAAACCAGTGGCTTACTAATCTATTACTTCAACTAAACAAACGCCTTTTGTTTAATTCTACCCCTATAAAGGACTTACCAATTGCCATTATGGAATATAAAGCATTGCAATTGTGGAATATGAATTGATAACCTTTCTTGCCTCAATCACAATGAAAGTCTTGGATCACTTCAAAATGGCTTCCACTTTTACTAAATTCCTAACATTAGCTAGATCGCTGTCTGATAAATTTTGATCTTAGCTACTTCATAGACTTAGCTGATATTTGATCTCAGACTTAGACAACTATTGGTGACTTCCCTCTTAAATAGTCTGATAAATGTTAACCTCAGTTACTTCATAGACTTAGCTAATATTTGATCTCAGACTTATACAACTATTTGGTGACTGCCCTCTTAGAAAGTTAACTGAATATTTGCCTATGTCATCAGCAATACGAATATAAACGACAAAAATCTATTTTCTACAATTCATAGGTTAAACTCTAACTTTTTTGCTCTCTATATCTCTATGCTAAGGAAATGCCCTCAAGATTAAATCAGATTTTTTACATTTTTTTGAAAATCTTATACTTTTGGTTTATCAATTTTTCCCCAAACGATTTTTGCTGATATGGTTTAAACTTTATTTTACAAATAAATAGTATTCTTAAACATTGCCAGTCATAACTGATGTTATTTAATAAATAGTTCAAATTTATTGTCATTTATTAAATTAAATTACAAACATGAATTTAAAATGAATCTTAATTTGTGACTCCATTTCAAACTCGAATCAAATGGCATTATTCAGACTTGCAATTCATTAAACTATTATCATATAGGCTGTTGAACCAAATCAAACTCAAAACCATATATTGTTATAACTTGTCCATCTTGTTTAAATTCCTTAGATACCACAATTCCCTTTCACAAAAAACATAAGAAAACACAATTTCAACAGAAACATTATTTCAAAACTCAGTTGGGTCAGATAAATATATCTCACTATTGGACTCAAACCCACAATCAATCAGGTATTCAGGATTTTATTGCAGGACGCAACCATTATTCGTGCTTAATAAAAATAAATCGTATAATTAATTGTTAGGATAATTAATTCCCACCTAAATAATCTAACCGTTAGGCATACAATTTTGCTTAATTAGCAAGGAGAATAATTTGATTCGAATAATATTTGGATTGGTGTTGTGAAACTTCACTTTTTCTGGATACTTGGCTTAATTAACCTTTATTTAACAAAATCCTGTCCTATATACAGACAGACATCTGCTCCTAGGACACCACAACAAAATGGGATAGCAGAGCGAAGAAACAAAACAATACTAGATGCTGCTAGAACTATGTTGCTGGAAGGAAATGTATCACATGTTCATTGGACAGAAGCTGTTGGTACTGCTGTATACTTTGAACAGAATTCAGATCAGAGAAGGTACAAGTAAGACTCCTTATGAATTATGGTTTAATCATACTCCTACTGTGAAACATTTTAGAATATTTGGTAGTAAATGCTATATCAAGAGAGATGATGAGATAGGGAAGTTTGATGCTAGAAGTGATGAAGGGATATTCCTTGGTTATTCCACTAAGAGCAAAGCCTATAAATGTTTCAATCTGAGATTGAGGAAGATGATTGAAAGTGCTAATGTGAGGATTGATGAAAAGTTCCAGATTCAAGAGAGAATGTATGACTGTAATCAGAATACAGAGATCAAGGAAGTTACTGCAGATCAAGAAGAACCTTTTGAGATTGACTGTGAGATCGAGGTATGTCAAGATGATTCAAATGATCCTACTGAAATTCCTAAGACTCCGAGTTATGTTAAGAAAAACCATCCTGAAGATCAAATTATTGGAGATGCTAATAAAGGAATGATGACAAGATCTAAATTAAGAGATGAAATTTGGTTAATTTCTCAAATTGAACCGAAATCTACTGATGAGGCATGTAGAGATGAATCTTGGACTAAAGCTATGAAGGACGAATTAGAACAGATAAAGAAGAACAACACTTGGGAATTGTTTCCAAGACATAAAAACAATAATGTTATAGGAACTAAATGGGTTTTCAGAAACAAAATGGATGAGGAAGGAACCGTGGTAAGAAATAAAGCAAGACTGGTTTGTAAAGGCTACTCGCAACAAGAAGGCATAGACTTTGAAGAAACATTTGCTCTTGTTGCTAGGTTGGAAGCAGTAAGATTATTTCTTAAAAAGTGAAACTTCACTTTTTCCGGTGTGTTCTTAGCATTATTCTTAACCCATGTTTTCTTCATTTGCTTCCTGATATCTTCAACATTCACCTTTACCTTTCTTTTATTCTTTGTTGGCTTGTTCTTGCTTTTGTCAACCGGACCTCTATTGTTCACATTATTGCTCTTGTAGTTCCTTTCTATGTGTCAAAATCTATTACATTTGCGACAAACACCATTTCTTTGTTCATTTCTTTTGTTCATCTGGCTTCTCTTGCTTGCGCACTGCATGGAAATGTGTCCAAATCCATTGCATCCATAACATTTGATGTTACCTTTGTTGAAAGAATTTTTCTTCACAACACTTCTACACTCATTTGCCTTATGACCATATTTATTGCACTTAAAGCATTAACCATAAAAAGATGCATTAATCTTATTCATCCTATTCCTATAATGCATGTCTTTATGACCAAATTTATGAAAGATAAAGCACTTACCATCAATCCTTTGAACATTAGGTTGTCTTGCCCATTGCTTTTTGTTCATCTTTTTCTCAGATCTAAACTTTGGCTTGTCAGATTTGGGTCTATTTTGATCAAATTTAGAGGTTTCACCTTCCTCATATCCAAGACCTCTCTTTTCATTTGGAATCCTTTGGCTTTCAAGAAATGAATCAAGCTTGGTTGAGCTAATCATAAACTTATCTTTGTAATCATTTGCAATCACAAGTTCTTATCTAAGTTCTTCCTAAAGATCCTTTTCTCCCTGCAGATTAGCAACAAGTTTGTTGCATTCATCAGATCTTTCCTTCAAGGGATGATCTAAATTTTCTTCATTCTTCTTCCTAGGCTCAATCTCCCTATTCATCTTTTATCTGACACTATCCTGGGACCACCATTTGACATACCCTTGAGAACTACTTTCTTCCCATCTACTTTGAAAGCAAATTCCAATCTTTTAAAAGTTTGAGAGTATTTATCCAAAGATTCCATCCACTGTATGCCAAGAATTACATCTGTATCAGCCAGTGCTACAACATAAAAGTCATCTGTAACAATAAAGTTTCCAAGAGTAATAGTCAGTTGAGGAACCCTGTGTGTATAGGACAAATTATGGCCTCCTACCACCTTAACATCAAATCCTTCATGTTCCTCTGTTTGCGAACCCCGTTTAGCAACCAAAGCAATATCAATAAAATTATGAATAGAGCAACTATCCAACATTACAATAACTCGTTGTCCTTGCAAAACTCCTTGTACTTAGAAAATGTTATAACATGGAGTACTAGAGCAAGAAGCTATTATACCACCTTTTGTACCAACTTATGTTGGATTTTCATCATGTGATTGTTCCACATCTAATTCTCCGTGTTTGTTATTCTGAGTAAGTTTTGTGTTTTCATACTCCTCGCTATCAAAAACCACCTCAATATAATGAAATTTTCCTTTTTTCATACATCTATGGCAAGGTTCCCATGGTTCTTTGTAGCTAAAACATAGCTTCCTCCTGAGTTTCTGCAATATTGACTGTCCAATTTGTTTTTTGGTGGGAAATTTATAACAAATGGTTTCTTATCCTTTTTGTTAAGTTTTAGGATAGCTGCAAATGTAATAGCACTCTATTTTGTATGTGTTTTCCAAATGCAACAATCTCTCTTTCATTTATATTAGGAATGAGGCTAGGAGAGACCTGTCCCTTCATGGGACATGTCTATTCATTATTATTTATAAGAAAGGACATGACTCTTCCTATTAATCATAATTTAATCAATCTTATAATGTTTCATCAATCAATTATTAATTAAGAATAATATAATAATTTAATATTGAATATTAAATTTCATATGATTAATAATAATATAACATATAT
>MU228147.1:617015-631695 GCA_018584345.1 Thuja plicata | reverse complement strand
ACTCTATTTTGTATGTGTTTTCCAAATGCAACAATCTCTCTTTCATTTATATTAGGAATGAGGCTAGGAGAGACCTGTCCCTTCATGGGACATGTCTATTCATTATTATTTATAAGAAAGGACATGCCTCTTCCTATTAATCATAATTTAATCAATCTTATAATGTTTCATCAATCAATTATTAATTAAGAATAATATAATAATTTAATATTGAATATTAAATTTCATATGATTAATAATAATATAACATATATAATATATTATTATTAATCAACATGTATTATATATATTCTAACGATCATACGACTGAAGCTACAAACATTAACACTTTTCTTGCCTCGATGAAATTCCCCTGTACTGTGTTTTACTTTTCATTGATGTAGGTTCCATATCATGTGCTCTTTTAATTGCATCCTCTAAAGATGATGGATTTGATCACAAAGAATCAACCAGTCAATAAAGAGTACAACCAAATATCGATCACCATTATTGACATCCTCTCAAATTCAGCTATATAGTGATCAACTAAACCCCATTGTTTTATTTGAGCCAATTCTTTAAAGTGTAATTCTAGGTCCTTGTCAAATCTATCAATAAGTCGTGATTCCACCATTCATGAGCTATTCCGTCTAAGTGTAACGCAACATATTTAATAGCTTCGTCCTCCATCATTGGGTTCAATTGCAAATAAGTATCTAACTTCTATACCCATGCCCAGGCATAAGTTTTCCTGACCCATCATAGTGAGGCATTGACAATTTCCCTACCTTTCTTTGCAACTCATTGTTGTGTGTTTTTCCTCTGGAATATCTATGTTTCATCCCGATGTCATAATATTCCCTGAATGTCATCTCTAACTAAAAATCATCCCCTGACATTCTCCAGTCATTATAAATTTGGTCTTGCAATTCTTGCAAAGATGGCTCATTTTCTGTCTGCCTATACCTAGGGGTCAAATTCGGCATAAATGGTCTAGTATGGGCTAAACCTATTCTTGCAATTATGTTGTTTACTAAAGAATCTTCCCTACCATGTTGTTCCCCATTCTTCCACCATTATTTTGGTTCTGATTCATACTGAATGCTATAAATTGATTCATCATTGCACTCGTCCGGTTCAAGTTTTGTTGTAGTTCCTATTGGCCCCTGGCTAAGTCATTTATCATATCTGGAGTGTTGTTTTCTGGTTGATCCCCCATATTAATTTTGTTTTGTTCTTCTAAATTCAGTTCAGGGTTGGATCTATTTCTCCTGAGGTACTAAGTATGCGTAGGCTTCTTGCTCATACTATATGTTCCCCAAACCCTCAAGCCGCCAGTATGCACAACTCTGATACCATTGTAAAGACCCTTGCCTATACTCAGTCTGACCTATTTTATCACGTGGTTCGCACTGGGTTTCCCCCCTCTTGGTCACACCACATTATTCATTAGATTCATAAGGATGCACAACTCTAATACCACTGTAAAGACCCTTGCCTAGATTTAGTCTGACCTATTGAATCATGTGGTCCACACTGGGTTTCCCCCCTCTTGGTCACACCACATTATTCATCAGATTCATAAAGCTAGCCCAACTTCTGATCCTAACAATTTGCTGGACTATCATGGTTGACCACACTTTCTCTAAACTATATGCGACAGTTCTACACAACATACTTTCTAGGGATTTGGACCAATGTTGGATCCGTGCTAGGGTGTAGGCTAGCTTCAGGTCAAATTATCAGACCACTGACCATATTTTGACTCTTTGGACTATTATCGAGGCGCGACATCATTCCTGAAAGGTGTATTATTGCTTTGTGGACTTCTGCAAAGCCTTTTACTCTATTCCGAGGACAACCCTTTTTCAGAGGCTTCATCACATTGGTATCTCTGAGACTCTCCTAACAGCTATCATGAAACTTTATGCGAGAGTCCTAGGTCGTCTTAGGACCCTCGATGGATTCTCTAATTTCATTAGGAGCACCATTAGTGTTAAGCAAGGCTACTCCCTATCCCCTAGTTTATTTGGAGGGGTTTCTTCAGGAGCAATCTCATGCAGGGGATGGTTGCCTTCTCCACCATGTTTTAATTTCTATTTTTCTCTTTGTTTATGATGTTGTTATTCTAACTTCCTCTCCAGAGAGTTTATAGAGATACTTGATGGTCTTGTGGCCTTTTGCGAGTTACGACAGTTGACTGTCAATTTGGGGAAAACTACGCTGATGGTTTTCAATTGTCTTAAGACTTCCCACCTACACTTTTTCTTCTGGGGGGTGGAGGTGGTTTCTTCTTCTTACACATACCTAGGGGTTAAGTTCTCTGGTCCCCACTTCATCTTGAGGCCTGCCCTCCAGTCGCGCATCAACAAGGGGTATGGTTCTTTGGCCCTTCTTGAGAGACAATGCTTCTAACACCACTTCCAGGACACCTGGTCCAAGATGACCCCTATGGATACTCTAATAAGACCTACGAATCTTTATGGTTCTGTGGTTTGGAGGCTTTCCTTATTGTGGATTGTGATTAGGCTTCCATCGAGCGGGTTCAGATTCTTGTTCTCCAATGCATCATTAGGAGCAAGCAGTCCATTTCACATAATATTATCCTTGTGGAGTTTGGGACTCACCCCTTCAGACTTGGGGCTATCTTTGATCTTGTTTGGTTCTTGCATCGCTTTCGTAGTTATGCTAATTCTAGCGAGGGGCACCACATGTAGTACCTCGCATATTGTTCCTTTGAGTCTATTGTTGCCTCTGTTTCTTTGGGTTAGGCTCGTGGTTGGTTCGCTGAGGTTTAAGGGGTCCATTGGGATCGAGATAGATAATCTCCCTCCCTTCTAGTATTCTCTTGATGCCCCTCACTACCTCCTCCCATCTAGATAGGAGTTGAAGAGATGCATCAGAACAGACATACACAGGAAGTTCATCCACACTACTTGGGTTAACCCCCACAGGGGTCTTCGCCCTAAGATGGCATTTTACGCTGAGCACTTCTTAGAGCCAAAGGACAGACTCATTGTCTGCCCTTCCTACTTATCCCACCACTGGTCGCATTCCCTTCGGATCCCACTTGGTTCTTTCAGAGTGGGCTCTCATTGGCTCCGCATCGAGACAGATCACCAGCTTGACAAAGAGAACAAGATTTGCCAGTTATGTAGCATTGGGGAGGCCGAGAAGGAGCGCTTCATCTTCTGATGTCCTATCAACTATGAGATCGTAGGGAGATTCTACTGCCTTTTTAGGGGGGTTCAGTGTCTTTCCACCTTTTCAGGTTCACGGACCAGAGGTTTCTTGCTCTCTATCTTAAGGAGGCCATTAGGCTTCATAATCACTCACTCCAACATCAACACCCTACCTGTACGCGGTCTCATCAACTTATCACCTCTTTCTTCTCTAGGCTTCATTTAGCGCGTGGTACCAAGCAGCAACTTGGTCCGCCCTCTAGCCATTCCAGATCTGTGAAGCCCCAGAGGGGTTCTTTCAAACAACGGTTTTCTTCTTCTTCTAGGAAACTTTAAAGGCAGTTTGTCCCCTTGCTTACCCTTTTGTTTCGGGGTTCTTCTCTGTTGCTCTAGTTTTGTAGTAGAGTTTTGGGGTCTCCCTATTGGCCCCCCTCCACCCTCTTTCTCTCTTTGTCGTTATTTGTTTGTTTGTTTGTTCCTGTTGTTGATGCTAATCCTTTCTCTTCAGGGACCGTTGGGTGTCCCCACTGTGGGCTGGTCCCTTGTTTTGTAGTGGCGGTCCCTTTGACCCTCTTGGTGGTCATTTGTTGGACATTAATAAATTTATCTTATCTTATACAAATGTTTTGTTACACCACTCGTAAATCTTCTTCATTTTATGTTCAGATTAATATCTAGTGGGTCTGATGATTATAGAATATTGGATGCTAAAACTTCAATTTTCCAATTTAACCAAAAACACAGTAAGAAACTTTCAAAAATGTTAAACCAAACAAATGTGATGTCAAAATAGAGATTGTTGTATATATATGGCAATTTGGAAAATTGGACTGAATACAAACGGTTACAAAACTCCCACGATCCATAGAACATTTATGTTAAGAACAAACCTTTAAAGCCACTTGAATGATGATTAGGCTCATTTTTGCACACCACCAATATTATTTCAATGCGCTAGGTTGTATGCAATTTGAACTCACCTGCAAACACACATCATGACTGATGATAACTTTGAATAAGTCAAAGACGACACCCAATTGCTACTAGTAATACGACCTTCACCTTTTAATCATCCATGCGTGAGATTATTCATGGTTGCTTTTGGACGGATTAGTGAGTGCGGTCCAATAGCATACAAGAATACAGAAGGGAATTTCTGAATAATATTTGCACAAAGTAATCTGATCGCTTCCCCTATTTGATACCGCCTGGGACGGAAACAACAATTCCTGAATTAAGATTTGTTTTTTGTGTAACATGTGCACTCGTCAACCTCCCTCTTGAAGAGTGACTACTACCGTGAACATAAGAAAAGCAGTGCTCGATGCCCAGGACGAGTCATTGTCATCTTAGACTAATTTTGACTCCATTTCACTAATTTGGTGCTCAATACACACAAGCTCGACATAGTCACTATCTCCGCTTTTACCAAATACACTGCGTATCCAACTTGATCACCCTTGATGAAACTAAAGCCTTAAATCTTTAAACTCCTAGCACTCAAACTCTCATAGTGGATCCCACTGGAGATTCTGAATGAATCCTCCAAGTTCCCACATAGGCCAAATCTTTCACTGGTGAAAATGGATGCTTGGCTCTTGTTTCGAGAATAAATTTCACAAACAATGATAAAGATATTCACTGATGTACTTTATCAATTCTAAGATCCTAATTATATTATTATTTTTCCCGTACAAATAGTATCATTCATTATTAGTGACTTTATTTATTTAATTGACTTTATAAAGTCACTTATTAATTATTTAATATTAGTTTTATAATATTCTTTTAAAACTTAATATTAAATAATTAATTTTAATCTTTTCTTGATTAAAACATCTTGAGGGGGACATTACAAAACATTGGATTTTTTTTTAAGAAAAGTAAAGTACCAAAGGCAAAAGTGACACAAAGGTTGTGTTTCTCAAGTATCCAAGATAGGGGAATACAAGGACAAAGGGACACAGTTCAAGGACAATAAATTTTTTGCCAATTTTTGGGAATGAAACAAGGATGACTATTTAAATAACTTCAACAAACTAAAAGCAACTAAAACTTAAAAAGTATATGTAATAAGCCAAATTCGAAATGGCAATCCCCCCGCCCCCCCGTCCTTTACCTTTCTAACAAGTTTAGAACTTTTCCTTAAAAAACTACTTTTTTCTATCTTAATGCATCAAATAGAGCAAGTTGTCCAATTTTGAAAAGGGAGATATCCCTCCAATGTCACAAGCCACCAATACATTCAAGACACCACTTGGACCCTAGAGATATGTCCCCATAGAACATTGTAAGAAAGAAATCACATCAAAGATTTAACATCCACAAAAGATTAATAAGAATTGCAAGAATTTAACTTTAATTTTGGGCAATGGCCCCAAATTGAAAAATTAGACTGTTGGGTACAACATGGTCATATATTTCAGCAGCGATTTCATTGGCATCCCAAAAGAGGCCCAAACCCTTTCTCAAAGTCCACTTTCACATTCTCCCACAAACATCATTCTATTAGCAATACATATGTGAACCAATTAATGGCCACTCCAATAAGTGTGGTTAGGAATGATCCCATAATAACATCATCACTTTGCCCATTGGCCATCCAAATAGTTAAATATATTTTGCAATGACACACTAGATTCAAACTTTTATCCCTGAGAATTTTTGATATGCACATTAGTTTGCTCTCTCAACATTATCAGACACATCTAAATCCTCAAAGCTTCGTATGGTCTCAACAAACCATGCACCAATGCAGTCACCTTCAAGCTTCCTCTGCTCCAATCTTACTTGTCCTAGTGTCTTTGGCTCAATTTCCTTCAATGGCAGTTCTTTGATGCCTCAAACATTGTTTTTGTACACTTCTCTCTCTTCTTCCACAAAGGATTCTTCAAACTCCATCCATGAATAGAGACTTCCCTTAGTTGGAGGTGGCTCTCCATTGACTCTTCCACAGGGGTTTTCAACCTAACTTGGTACATAAGATCAGCATTTCCTTCTATATAAATGAGAGTTTGCCTAACAACTTCAACCCAATCCTCTTCCATGGTAGGATTTTTGCTGAAGTCAGCTAGATTCTTTGATTTCTTCATTCACAATTGGGACTTTAGCTAATGCTTATGCTTCAACATTCACTTCAACTTTGATTTGCATTTCAGCTTTGAGATTATTTTGATTGATTTCCAAAGTTAATTTCTTCATGTAGCCTCCTTCATTCTTGTTCCACTTGTCGAAGAGATAACCTCGTTTCACAACCCAACGCTTGACCATGTTGTCTTTTAATGCTTTTATTTGACCTTATTAGTAGTAATCTTTTGGCGTACAACAACATTATTCACTTCACTAACACCCTTATTTGTAACATTGCACTATTTATTGTATATGTGCTTTGTGTTCTCTTTTGACATGAAGATGTTGTACGATTATACTGTCTTTCTAGAAGTCTAGCCAAATTATCTAGTAGTTGATCAACTTGTTTAGTTACAACCAAGTTACCTATTGTGAGGTTTTCACACCATCACCCCAATTCTTGGGGACCCCCCTCTTTGAACTTGCCTTGGCAGCGCTTCTCCGGGTTGAGATTGAGAATTTGAGAGTGAGATAGTTTTGGACTCCAAGTCTGATTGATTCCCCTTTTAGCTTGGTGATTATAAATGAGTTTTGAGCAAATTGCATGAGGTTATTTTGATCTTGGCATATACTTGTGAAATTGGGAATTTCAATGATGATGTTAGGATCAATAATGATTTGCAAGATCGAAATTTTGGCTAAGTTTGATAATTTTCTGAGAATGGTGATTTTTGCAAATCCGAATTGAAGATTTGGATTAGGGGATTGATTTTGTGATGACGGCTAAATTCTGGAAATTTCGAGCTTAAGTGTGAAATTGGATTTTCTAAATTGGAATTTTGGTCTTCCAGCTTTGGCATTTTCGGCCAACAGGCCCTTGCAAGTTTGATTTTTGGCAAACCCATCCATGCAAATTTAATTCTTGGCGTGGTAGTTCATACAAGTTGCAATCTTGGCATGGTGATTATGTCATTTTTTCGACACGATGGCTGACATGATTTTGGGAGTTGGAATTTTAACTTTCAATTTTGGAATCAAATTTGAGCTTTAAATGTGAAATTGATCTTGGATGGGAGTTTGGAAATTTGCATAAGTCTTGAACTTCTGGCGCGGTGGTTCATGCAAGTTTCATTTCTGGCGAGCTAGTCCTTACAAGTCTTATTTTCAGCGAGCTCACCCTTGCGCATCTTTTACATCATGACCACCTCACCTCTAATTTTGGTCGGCCAACTTGATGCAAAATTTTGATTTGGGGATGGTGTTTGCGTTTAATCTTGACATGGCTTGGGTGGTGAAATATTTTTTGAGAAAATCGATTTTGGCTAAGGCATTTTAATTATTTTGATCTTGCAAGACAAATATGGGAAGTTGAAAATCGAAATTGTGCTTAAAATTTGGGCAAGGTGCTTGGTGCAAGATTAATTCTTGGCATGGTGGTTCTTACAAGTTTCATTTTTGGCAGGCCAACCCATCCAAGTTTTTTTGTTTCTGGCAAGGTGATTCATACAAGTTTCATTTCTGGCAGGCCAACCCATACAAGCTTTTTTCATTTATGGCAAGGTGATTGATACAAGTTTTACTTTGGGCATGAGATCCCATGCAATCTTGGCAAGGCAACTACTACACCAACTTTGATTCTTGGCATGGTGATTGTGACAAGACCTATTTTTCTTGGCAACCCAACCTTGATATCATTCTTTTTTCTTCAACTTGCTGATTATAACATGCTTTCACACCTTGAGCAATTTTGAATTTTGTGTCAAATTGGATCCACAAGCTAGACGTTTCTTTTAGCCCAAGCCTTTGTTAATTTCGATGCAAGTTTGGGCCCTTGTGCTTTGTAATTTTCGATTTTAATTAAGGGCCTCTCCACGTGTTGAATTCGAGGAAGATTATGGGGCCATGATGTGGTAATTTCAATTTGAAATTGGGGCCCCATGCCAAAGTGTTAAACTCGATGCAAATTTTGAACCACCTATGCTTGGCAAATTCGAAGTTAATTAGGGAGCCATCACGCTTGTGAGTGTAATCCCCAAGTCGGCCCATGTGCCAAGGTGGCTGAGATCTTGTGGTTTATTTTAATCCAAGGGTTCCAATTTAATTTAAATCTTTTAGACCCTCCATACAAGTTGTCCCTCTTTTGGCAATTGAATAGGTATATAAGAGGCATTTTGGACTTCATTTTCTTAAGTTTTAGGATAGCTGCAAATGTAATAGTCTATGTTGTATGTGTTTTCCAAATGCAGCAATCTCTCTTTCGTTTATATTGAGAATGAGGCAGGAGTGACATGTCCCATGAAGGGACATGTCTATACATTATTATGTGATTAATAAAATGACAATTGATTATGTAACTACATAAATATATATATATACACACACAAAAATATAATATCTCAGAATCATTATTATATTATGTAATGTCCCCTTTTCGGGGCACATTATTTCGTGCCTTATAGTTAGCCTTTCATCATGGTCCAGTGGGCTAACTGAGGCTTGGTAGGTGATCAGAGGAATGTTTGCCTAGGTGTTTTCAGTTTTAGGCCAATTGGAGTAGTTTCCACAAGGTTTCTAGGGTGCTTACTATTTATAGTAAGTCGGCAAAACTTAGTTTTCCTGGCATTTCAGTAGTGGACTTGGAGCGTCTCGCCGAGAGCTTTCCGACAAGCTATCACACGTCTTCATCCGAGTTTGTTTGGCCTTCTGTTTTAATGCCAGAGGATTCCTTACTTTATTTTATTATGTCACTTTATAACCCCACGGTTATATTTATTTTAAAAGTGACTTTAAGTGGAATATGAAGCGACAAAGTGGGGAAACTGAAGAGTCACAGCTGCAGCTTTAAAAGAAGACTTGGAGTCTCATTTGGATATGCTTAGTTTTATGAATTTATTTTCTCTCGGAGAATCTAGAGAGCTTCAGCTTTCGGTTCTAAAACCTGAGGACGGAAACCTTCGGGCTTTCTCGGTGGATTGGACGGAAACCCAGTTCATCTCTAGTGCGGATTCACAGCAGAGTTTGCCATTGTATTCACAAGTTCTTTATCATCCGATTTTACTGTTATTTCTGTATTTCAGATTGGGAAGTTGTAATTCATGGTTATTGTATTGTTGTTGTATAATACGATACCATTTCTCTGAGAAGTTATTGCAATAATATTTGCTAGTTATTTCTGCTGGTTATTTCGTTTAAATCAATATCCTGTGCATGCAAGTATATGTTTAAATCTTCTGGGTTACATTTGAGGGGTTTTTGGGAAATACCCGGTTCGGGTCATTACAGTGGTATCAGAGCTGGTTTTCTTGCCAGCCTGGAGAGTTTTAGCAGAAACTTATTTATAGAAGGGTTTATGAACCCAGGAATCTTCTTCAGATTTTTGGTTTTCTTAAAGCAATAAGGATCGTTCAGCTAATGCAGTCATACCAGGTCACAGGCAATCTGAGATTGATGTAAGCTGTTAGTTCAAAGAGTAGATTCAAAAGGGTAGCATTACAGTTGGAAATCTGTGTGCATGAATTCAAATACCCAATCCAACAAAGCCAACGTTCAAGCATTTCCAAAATTAGTGATTTATCGGTGGTTGTATACACCTACAATCTGGCATTGAAACTACAAAGGTATCCGTAATATTGAGGCGGATGAAGGGGAGGTATACTTCCTTTTATTTCATGCGGTCTCTGCCTGCAGAGAGACCCACGGTTTTGTAGCCTGGGATCCTCGGTAAAACATGTTTGCAAGCCTAGCTCAACCACGAGTATGGTCGTGTGTCTTCCAGCCGAGTGAGGACCATTTTCGACAAATTATATCAAAGCTTATAATAAGCTTTAGTTTCAAATTTGTGGGGCCGAGTCATTAGCGGCGTGAGCACATAACGCTGAGGTTTAATATCCGCTCTAGGATTTATATTGTTAATAAACATATGATTGCTGAAGCCTAAATATTTCATTTGGAGGCTTATTGTGGACCAAAGATACTTTTCCAGGTGAGTCCAATGTAGTGGGGCCCGAAAGATATAAAGCATTTAAAATATAGGGGTCTTCTCTATAGTTTGCAGAAATATTTATTAAGTTTGAAGAAACTTTGCGGGTATTATTATTGAAGCCGAATCACATAATCGTGATTCATTTTGAATAAAATTTGTGGCCCGACTCATCTAAAAGATTGGTATAGGAGGGAAGAGGCTCTAAAGTTTATCCAAATCGAAATATTTGGGACTGGGAAGAATGTGCGTGGACGGCTACATACATATTAATGTAAGGCTCAATTAAAACAAAAATGGTTTAGAACCATATATTGACACGACTCTCAGGGAACGAAAGAGAAATATTTTAACTATATCGGCCCTATTCTTCATTTTTGGCATTTCCGCGAATGCTTTTGGGTCTTCATATTTGCGGTAATAGAGAGGAAGACCGCTATCGTTTCATCTTCTCTAACGAGCTTTATTCCATTGGTGTAAGAGGCTGAAATTGACGTGAACCTTGCTGAACTTGATTCCACTCCTTTTCGCAGTCTCCCTTCTTTATAGAGCAACTCCTACCTGAGATAGTATTAGTTCTAATAATTCATCGGGTCCATCTTGGTGATTATGAAGTTGACGGCACTGGGCAACACAAGGAGCGGTTACTATTCCCGTGAGTGTTGGATGGGCTTGCATCCTCATTGATAAGTCTCTCTCTTTCCGGAGAATTCCACCGCCAGAAAAGGGGCGTGTGGCAGTGAAAGACAATGAATGTTATTGCAGATGGAGATTCTCATAAATACGTATTTACTGGAAGCTACATATGTCATGATAGAAGGAAGATACATGCAGCTAGAAGACACTGAAGACGGTATTCTAACAGGCAAAGCACAGTTTTAAGAGCATTGATGAATACATCTCGAGTTGACTGAGTCGTTGATTGGTGTGTGACTATTATGCTTGCCGTATGAGGCTCGATAGGCATCAAAGGTACTGTTCGTGAGACAAAGAACTTCTGGACAAAGTTTGTATCAGGAAGTGAGAACAAACTCCATCTCTCTTCATGCTTTACTGAAGATTCAAAATTAAGTGTTGTTGTGAGGCAGTAGGGAGCACTAAGTTGGACGTTGTATTGAGTGTATACTCTTGAATGCAATGTTGGTCATCTTCTCGCTTAGTTGAAGTGAGGAAACGAAACTTCATCAAATTATCAAAACCGGTGATGTTATTAGTTTATCTCTGCATTCTGTTATAGCCTGGAGCTGCTTATGAATCTTGGGTGTATGATAAGAGGACTGACAAGAGATTAAAATCAAATAGATAAGCTCAATTCCACTATACAAGGCTGCCAAAATAAATTAGTGTCAGATCCTCCTTTTGGTCTTGAAGTGTTTGGATTTGTCATTAGCTCAGTGATTATATGTTTTGTTTCTGTTCTATATTACGTGCACTGGGTACACCCTCTTAGAAGCATTGTTAAGCCCCAAAATATGTCCTTGAAGATTCAACTATGTTTAAATAAATTCTGAGAGCGTTGCCAAATCGACTTTCTTGAAAAAGAGGTGTTCTTGTGACTAGGACAATCTTCAGATTCTGTTACTGATGTACAGGCCAGGAAATCAGTCGATCAGTTGTAATGGATTAAGGAATCATTATTGTCTTGGCATATTTAACTGAGTTCTCATGATTGGCAAGTCATTAGTATTTTTTGCAGTGAATGTAGGCAAACTATTCGAATAAATTTCTCAGCGAGGAAGGGGGGATTGCAAGGGGTCTGAACAGTAAGAAGGTGCAGAAATTACTGTGGCATTTCACAACCTGTCGGTGTATGCATCAGATGTGGTGCAAATCAGTGGAAGAAAAGTAACTGCTCTTTCTACAAACAAATTGTCAACACTCGGAGCACTTTATCGTTCCTATAGGTGGTTTATAAATCACCTTGTGGGAGACATCTACAACATTTTAGAACCTCAGTTTTGGCACAGTCAAAAAATTTGATACAAACAGGGCAATATTAAACAGATTTGGCCAAGGTTATTACAGTTGGAATTGGTTCTTAGTTTGAACAGCAGGATAGGTCATGATGAAGGGATTGTTTAGCAACACACAAGCATGGAAAGACCTTGAGCAAACACAACAAAATCTCCAATGTGAACTGCAACGTTTAAGTGATACACTTTCCAGTAAATTTGGACCCCTTAAGGTTTCATCACCATCTACAGGTGCAAGTAAGAGGCGTCATGCCATAGCAACAAATGATGCAATTATGAACAGCCACCAGAAGTATTGCATTCTTCCTAAGAAGATACGAGACCATCTTCCCTTTGCACAATTTATGGGTGTTCCAAAAGATGATGATGATGGTTTGGATTCCATAAATTCAAATCAGCAACTTAAGAGAAAAGGAAATACAAAGGAGGTATGCAGAAAACTTAACACAGAGTTTGATAAACAAGCAGATTTGCTTCACAAGAACAAAATGATAGCATTGGGGAGTGACTCACACGAGGCTCCATCATCTTTGAGAGGAGATTTACAAGAGGATACAAAAGGAGGATCATTTCATGCATCCATGGGTGTGAATCACATAAGCCTCAGTGATAACAAGAAGGATTATGAATATGCTGTCATGAAATTTTCATAGACCACAGTGATTGATCAGCCACATGAAGGTATGAGTTGTTTTGATTTTGAGCAAAATAATATGGTGGGTGCATCTATGGTTGAGGATTATGTGGAAGAAAGGAAGGAAGATTTGTTTCAGCCTATAAGGGGTCATGCAAAGAAAGACAAAATTCAGTCATATGGGCAGCTTAGTGAAAATACAAAACTCAAGCTGATTGATAACTTACTCTTCGAGATGAGTGTTGATTGGATATTTGAGAACCCACTATTTGAGTTGGATGATGGAATACCTCTTGAAATTGATCAGGAGTCCCAACTCTTGATCTCAGAGGAGAGTACTTTTCAGTTGGGTGTTGATTGTGGCCAGGAGGCAACTGCCTTGTCACATTTGACAGATGGACATAATGCTGATTGCAAATCAGCCTTGGATAGAGACTTGGCTATCAGTATGGCCAAGGAGTACATAAGGGGAGAAGACAGTGTTGAGGAGTATCCCTTGATTCGTTCTCCTCACATAATTGGGGCTCAATTACATTATCATACCTACTCATCCAGTGCTTATGGTATTGAGAGACAGTTATGGAATCTTTATGCTAATTCAGGAATTCCAGTAGAGTCGGTTAGTGCATCACATGTTGGCCACATTGTATGGGATGCATTCTCTTCTCCATTCAGCCCACCTACGGAGAACTTTATTTTCCGATTATTGTGGAGGTGTGGGGTGAGTGGTTGGTTTGGTACGCTTCCTTGCTTGCAGGAGGAAGCCTTGTCCGGCAGTCTGGGTACCTTGCCTCTTTAGTACAATTTCCAGTTCGGGCGACAGACCAGAGGGGCAGTGTTATGGCAGTTGGACATTTCTGGTGATTCACTCAGTATGGGCATAGGGCATCGGGATATTTCAGCCAGCTGGGGAGATGGATGGCCCTTTTGCTTATGGGATCTAGGAGGGATGTACTTGCGGTTGGTATTTATTCAGGGAGTTGATTGGTGTGAGGTTTGATTTCCCCCTGCATCTGACCGTAGAGGTGCTGGTGATCTTAGTTGGAGTGAGGTTCTCAGTTTGGTTGAGGACTTTCTCACTGATGAGGGCGACACAGGGCAGATTTGTACAACTGATCTTGCAGTGATTTGGGATCCTGGCATTAGACTGGTTAATGTTTTGTTGCTGTGTGAATGGCTTCACAGGTCAGGGCATAATATATGTTTCAATTTCACACGACCGATTGGTGGAGCAGCTTTCCTGAGGTTGGTTTGGGATCCAGGTATTATGATTACAGCATGCAGATACCGATTGCTTGAGGGCAAGAAATCTCCGGGAAAGGATGATTTGTAATGTCCCCTTTTCAGGGCACATTATTTCGTGCCTTATAGTTAGCCTTTCATCATGGTTTAGTGGGCTAACTGAGGCTTGGCAGGTGATCAGAGGAATGTTTGGCCTAGGCGTTTTCAGTTTTAGGCAAATCGGAGCAGTTTCCACAAGGTTTCCAGGGTGCTTACTATTTATAGTAAGTCGGCAGAACTCAGTTTTCCTGGCATCTCAGTAGTGGGCTTGGAGCGTCTCGCCGAGAGCTTTCCGGCAAGCTATTACACGTCTTCATCCGAGTTTGTTTGACCTGTTGGGAGGTTCTCCACAACATCGCCCCAATCCTTGGGGACCCCCTAAATTCGAAAAATAGAGCTTAAGGGTATCTGTTGAAAATGGTTGAAATCTGGTTCTACATGAGCTTGAAATCTGAGCTTGAAATCTGAACTTGAAGCATGAATTTGAAACATTGAACTTGAAGCATGAATTTGAAACATGAACTTACAACATGGACCTGATGTCCATGGTAGTGGCGGATTCCGCCACCACCATGCACACCAT
>MU228147.1:592488-613685 GCA_018584345.1 Thuja plicata | reverse complement strand
CCCGCCGACGTGATTACCAGCAAATCACATCATTATAACTGAGTTAGGATCCACAGGTAAAGAACCTTGGGGTGTTTCCTCACGTCCTTTGTGAGTATATGCTTTTCAAGAGAGGGTTGAGTGTTTGATACCCTGTATCAAGCGTTTAATCCTATATGTTATGTAGTGGTACAAAACTAACATCAACATGACCCTCCGTTTTAATGCCAGAGGATTCCTTACTTTATTTTACTATGTCACTCTATAACCCCACGGTTATATTTATTTTAAAAGTGACTTTAAGTGGGATATAAAGAGACAAAGTGGGGAAATTGAAGAGTCACAGCTGCAACTTTAAAAGAAGACTTGGAGTCTCATTTGGATATGCTTAGTTTTATGAATTTATTTTCTCTTGGAGAATTCAGAGAGCTTCAGCTTTCAGTTCTGAAACCTGAGGACGGAAACCTTTGGGCTTTCTCGGTGGATTGGACGGAAACCCAGTTCATCTCCGGTGCAGATTCACAGCAAAGTTTGCCATTGTATTCACAGGTTCTTTATCATCCAATCTTACTGTTATTTCTGTATTTTAGATTGGGAAGTTGTAATTCATGGTTATTGTATTGTTGTTGTATAATACGATACCATTTCTCTGAGAAGTTATTGCAATAATATTTGCTGGTTCTTTCGTTTAAATCAATATCTTGTGCATGCAAGTATATGTTTAAATCTTCTGGGTTACATTTGAGGGGTTTTTGGGAAATACCCGGTTCGGGTCATTACATATTAATTTCTCCTAATACTATTTTAGATATATATCTATATATGTTATATATCTCACAAAGTAATATATATATATATATATATTCACTAGTCTCATAGGATTTATCTGACAGAAGCTTCAAAACATCAACACTCCCTCTTAGCTAGGGAGGATAAACACAGGATATGATATTAACTCGGCATAATATCAAGAATGGCATGTTTAAGAATATCTTTGATCAGAACATATTCACCATTAGATATCATCTCATGATATCAGGAGTAAAGGCCACATAATATCAAGTCACATGATATTCACCATGTACTCATAATAGCCTCAGAATATCAAGTCGCATGATATTCACCAAGTACTCAAAAAAAGTCCATAGGTAATGTGCACATGTATCCTCAATGATACTTACCACAGGAAATTCATGGTCGGTTTAAGGAACTTAATCCACCATGCACGATATAATCTATCATGATCTGTCTTAGACATCATAAGATGTCCATCACAATAGAAGGCCATGGTTTGTTTAAGGAACTTAATCCACCATGCAAGATATCATCTATCATGATCCGTTTCAGACATCATAATATGTCTAACAATTAGAAGGTCAAGTTATTGTAAGATCGTCACCTTCCAATAACTTTTACAAATACAAGTGATAATCATTTTGAAGTCACCACTTCCTCATGATGTACACAAGTTGCAAGCCCATTAAAAATATGGAGTCACACACATGACATCCACCATGCCTCAGCTCAGAGGGTGGAAACAAGGGATTTCACCTCGAACTTCTCTCACAGAATTCATTGAGCAGATATCAATCTGTTGATCTTTGCATCCAAGATTGCTTAAGCTAACCTGTCAGACTCCCTCTGAATCTGATATCAATCTTCTTTTCCTACAAGAGCACCCCCAGAAAAGATCAAGGCAAATAGCTCTTACAGTACGTATAGAAATACAGATGAGAGAGAGACTACAATGAGTAGATAAATGTAATATTCAAGAATAATAAATACTTATCTGCGCGTCAACATCCTTGACACAAATTGCTTCAATGAAGATCCATATACATCAAATTAGAAAACACCTTCTCAGATTATTTGAGAGACATCTCCCCTTCGAATCATCTCCCCACTAATTATGGTTCAAATGGGAATGTAACATTGGTTACTATTCCCCCCCACAATGTAAAATTCCCACTCTTATATCGTTGAACAATTCTCATGTCTTCTTGTGAAATGACTTGATTGATCCAAGAGAGGTGACACTCTATAATTAATGCTTGCTTTCTAGAAAGAGACACCCTTCTTTGAATATGTGCTTCTTTGTTAATGCTTGACCACGATCATAACAAATTAATATATCTCTTTAATAAAAGCCGCTACAAGGTCTAACTAATCATTTGTGTATACTTTGCAAATTCATCATCCTCAACCTCTTACTAAACAACGCTTCTTTTCTTTAATTAAGTCACTTTATTCAAATATCAGTGCGTAAATTATGTCTTCAATGAATCGCCGCATTTAGGAATGACATAGTTGCCAATATATAATCGTTGATGTTTGCTTCTTAACAAATCTGCTACAATTCACTTGACCTTATTCTTTGCACTTGGTGTGGACAAAATTCTGCAACACAACTTCACTCACTGGATTTTACATAGACCCGTACACAGTCGGTCATAACTTTTGAACCCCACACTTTCTCTCTAATCGCTCCAGTGAGATTCTTTGCAATTTGTTTATCACCAACATATCCAAAATGCAGAAAAATCCAATGGTGTATTTGTGAGATATGGTTCCCATACTGAGACTGTATTTTCTGAGACAGTTACACATTCACCATCAACAAACTACTCTCTTACATTTGCAGTCTAGCTCTGATACCATGTTAAGTTTTAGGATAGCTGCAAATGTAATAGCATTCTATGTTGTATGTGTTTTTCAAATGCAGCAATCTCTCTTTCATTTATATTGAGAATGAGGCTAGGAGAGACATGTCCCCTCATGGGACATGTCTACTCATTATTATGAGATTAATATAATGACAATTGATTATGTAACTACATAAATATATATATATATATATATATATATATATATATATATATATCTGAATCATTATTATATTAATTTCTCCTAATACTATTTTAGATATATATCTATATATATTATATCTCACATAATAAAACGCATTTTTCAATAGTCTCGTAGGATTTATCCGACAGAAGCTACAAAACATCAACACATTTCAAACAAAAACAAGAGCAAATTTCCTATTTTCTTCTTGTAGGTCCGAATTTCTCCAGATCTGGGTGATTTCATGTGGTGAAGTGGACTCCATTTAGCAGCAAATTCCATGCCTAGGGTCTGAAATTTCATTTCCAGCATTGGGCGACTTCTTTTGGCATCATTTTCAGCCCCCTTGACAAGGGATTTCCATCTCCATTATGCCCAGCGAATTGCATTTTTTGGGCAGATCCGAATTTGGAGTTGGCACATTGCAATCTTGACATCATTTTCGCAGGTCTAGGGCATCAACTTCCTTGTCTATACTTGCAGATCTGAGCATCCCAATTGGGCAATTTTATCATAGGGCATCCTTTTGCACTCGAGCATCAAGCGAACTATCCTTTGGAGGCACTTGGCATCATTTTGTGGAATCTAGGGCGTCATCCTTCCAACATTTTACAAGCAAATTCAACCCTCATTGCATCCAAATTCAAACATTAAGTTGCAGATTAGAGGTGGGAAGGAAGGGAAATTATTATTTCGATAATCATTGGGCATCATTTTCAAACCCTTGGACCAAGTGAAGTTCATTTGAAGGCATCGAATCCCATTTTCCATATTCAGATCAGCACTATAAGACTTGCAAATCTGCCCTTTGAAAGACAAATCTGGGCATTTAAGTGCCACAAAGCATTGCCAAATTGAAGAGTGCTGCAAGTAATCTTTTTTTTTTCCAATTTGCAAGGTAAGAATTTGATGATTTGCCATAGATATGAGGATGTATTTGCCATTATTTACATGCAGATTTGGGTTATATTTTGCATCATCATGGGCAGATCTGGGCATGTTCATATCTGGTTTTGATGGTTAACCTTGTTACTTTGATGGTTTCATGTTATGGGACAGATTACAAGGAAGAGTGAGCACTTTAAGTGCAAATCTGTAGGTGTTGTTCCAATCACTTGAAGACTGATAGAGCACATTTAGATAAATTGCCTTCAAGAGTGCAGATCCTTGGTGGACTTGGGCTTCTCCCTCCACCATTCATTTCTTCTTAGAGATATCTTGACAACATTGTAAAGGTGACATGATATTGTTTTGGTTTTGAGGAGGTTCCTCCATTGATCGAAGTTCGCCAACGGAGTGGTGAACTTCTCTTGATCTCTTGTTGCTTTCCTAGCGTAGTGTTGTTGCTTTCAATTCCTAATTGGCAAATCAAACTAAGTAACACACAAATGCAACTAAGTTAACAATCAAATGCAAACTCTAAGCTAACTAGTTAGCAAATGGATAAATGAACATCAATTTGACAATCAATGCTAATGGTAATCAATGAACAATTCATGACAAATTTCTAACTTAGGTAATTAGAAGGCTAAAATTTATAATCTAAGTTGGAATCAATCTAAGGTTTAAGTGATCAAGTTAATTGAGCTCAACAACATGACAATTTTAACTCAATTGACTTAATCAAATTTTCAAGTTTTAATTGGCAATATCTTATTTCAATCAAGTGTAGTAATTCAAGCTTTGTGGTTTTTGTAGAGAGGAGCATGGCTGATTCTACCTCCTCTAAGGGACAACGGTTGGCTCAACTCAAGAAAGATAAGGAGGATATGATGCCTAAGTCTCTCTTTCCATCCAAAAACAAGAAGGTTGGGGATACCAACCTAGGGCTAGTGAACTTGGTATAGATAAGGGATAGATTGACAAGGGGTAATCCCTCAAAGCTTGCTAGGAGGATGTTTCGAAATGGAATCATACAAGCAATTGCTTTCCCTCCTACCTTGCCATGACCAGAGTTAATATTGGAATGTGCAATTCACTATGACTACCAATCCAAAACAGTTAGTTATGGCGAAGACCAGAGGGTACTTGCTAATCTAAGTGACCAAGTCATTGAAGAAGTATTTCATATTCCACACCATAAGGCTGGCACTTTCGTGGCAAAGGATCAAGCAACCAAGCATTACAAGGACAACATTGATCACTATCTGGCCCTCTTATGTAAGGAGTGGTTGAGGGAACCGAGGAAACCACATTCAAGATTGCCTAAGTTCACAAGATCAGATTTCAAGGAGTATGGTGATCTCATCCTGATGTTAGGTAGAGTCATGGGTGTTCCACAAACTGCATTACTTAAACCATGGATGTACTACTTTATTGAGAATATAGCAAGTGGAGAGGTAATGTTTGATTGGGCACAAATCATAAGTGAGAATTTGGATCTCCAATTGAGACTGGTGCAAGACTCGAAGACATTTTACATGGGGTCTTACCCTTTTTACATGATAGCAAGCTTGTATCAGCATCCGGGATTAAAAGCTTTAGGCGAAGTAGTGAAGGAGGCAGGACAATATGTGGTGCATGAGTGCTACCCACAGCTCCATCTGCACAACACCAAACACTTCAAGATATTTTATGATGTCTTTGCCATGAAGACATTAAGAAGATTACAGGAGGCTCCTCAAAAGCGGCTCACTCACGATGCAGAGAAGTTGATAAAGAAGTATGGTTGTTGGTACATCCAATTTAGAGATTCACCTATATCAGGATTGCAGGAAGTACATGTTGTCCGAAGAAGCTTCCAAGGTACCCACTAGACAGATTGGTAGTGTTGGAAGTAGCCAGGCAACTTGGCCACTTTGACAAGATTCAAAAGCAGAAGAACAAGACAGGGGTTGTGTTTCCACTTCAAGCAGGAAGAGGATAAAAAGACATTATAAATCAGCTGGAAGAGGATAAAAAGACATTGAGGGCGGAATTTGAATCAGGAAAGAGACATGAATTGGAGTCTATAGAGTGGGATAACGATCAGGATCCTTCCTTGGAGGCAGTGATGAAGCCAGTTGATATATACACCAAGGATTGGTTCAATAAGAAGATGGCTCGATTACAGGCAGAGGGTGCCCCTCTCACATATGAGAAGATGAAGTTAATAGAAGAAATTCTAGAATAGTCTTTTGGACAGCATATAGATGTTGGCAACAGCCAAGCAAAAGGCAAGTAACAGAAAGAGGAAGGAGGTAGAGAATGCAAAAGGGAAAGAGAAAGAATATGATGAACCACCAACAAAAAAGAAGAACTTGAATGTTGTACCATCCAAAGAGTGCCACTTCAGTTCATAACGAAATTGCTAGAGATATGGGAGAGGAAGCTTCACTCGAAGTAAGTTCAGAATCATCCAGGGGTTACAGCTACAATTTAGATTACTCTCCACTCACCCAGAATCAGACGGCCAGAGGTTCTTCTACCCCAAAGAATAGAGAAGTTGAAACAATTGATGTACATGCCCTATCAGTTGATGTTGGAAGTCGAGCGCCAAAGAGGACTCATGAGGCTTTACCTGTGGCAGATGAACCAAATTTGGAAGTAGGATGTACAACGCCAGCATGGTTGAGAGAGATCCTCAAACCTATGGGGGAGGTTGCACCTATGCGGCCAATTGCGAATATTGAGGGAGATTGTGAATGAAGAGGTAATTGAGAAAGAGAGTCAGCCTGCAGGGACTATGGCAAAGATTATCAGAGGTGATTCAGGCACTTGCAAGGTTCAGATTGCTATTCCCAAGGTAAGCAAAGTAGTTGATGATATCCAGGCCCATGAGTATGAGATAGTTGAGCATGAGCTGGGAACTACCACAAAAGAGATAGACTATGAGGAACTCCATGAAGGCATTCGTGCTCTCAAGGAGAAGTTAGAGAAAGAAATTGAAGAAAAGAACAAGTATAAGGAGGAAAATCAGAGATTGAAGGCTTACTACAAGGATGCTTGCAAACCAATCCAGCAGATAGATCATACAGTCATGTCACCACTTGCAATGGGGCAAGGAGATATTGATGATATGGAGAATGTAAGGGTCACTCTACAGGAGACTAGATCTTGGGTTGACAAGATTATTCAGGCGGGATTGGTTTTCTTGCCAGGATTTGTGGAACAGTTTCAAGCATTTATAGCTCTCAGAGCCAGGTTCCAAGCCTTCAATGACATTTGGAGGGATTTCCTCCCAGTCAAGGACAAGACTATTCCCCAGCTGCAGGCTATGATTGACACTCCAGAGAGATTGTTGGAAAAGGATAAAGTGATTAAGGGAGGTAAGAAGGACATCCTTGAGACATGGTATTTCACCTTACTCCATAGACTGGAGGTATTAGAAGGGGTCATGAATGAGATCACTCATCTTGGCGTTGCTATTCACAGCAGGATATCAAGTACTTTAAGTGCAACAGGAGTTGCCTTTATCATTGAGGACATCAAAGAGGACAATGTGGATATAGAGACTTTAACTGAGAGGTTGATTTTTTGGAGGAGCTATTATCAGAGAAGAACATTTGGGGGTTCTCTCATCTCTCAAGTTTCTCATGAATTTCACTATGGATGGCTTAGCAGAATAGGAAAGGACACTTGCTACAACGAAGAAGATGGATGCAGTTGAGAGGAGAATTTGATACACCCCTTCCCCTTCTTTGGAAGAGGTCAACAATATGGTGGCCAAAATCCTTGATTTGGCAAGAAAGATGAAAGACAAAGGAAAGACTATCTTAGATGATCACTTGATGTAAGTCCATGTGGCTATTTGCTTTCATGTTTGGGTTTGGGTAGGTGTCTGATTCTGATTGGCTAACCATTTGGTGCCATTTCATTGGTTGTCATCTTTTTAATTTTGCTATTGGTCCTTTGGTTGAGGTGTCCTTTTCTCATTGACCAATAGGGTGGCAACCCTAATAAGGGTTTATGGGAGTTAATCTGGGCCATTGATTCTGATTTAATCTTGGTCGTTCATTGTACTTCAACCTCCTATATAGGCCATTTGCTCTTATTTGTAAAGGTTGGTTGGAGAAAATTGTTGCTAATATAATGCCAAAATTGCTTTACTTATCATTGTTGTGTTCTGCATGGTGATTAAGTTGGATCAACTTTGTGTTATTGCATGGTGCTCTTCTTCCACAATTAAGATAGGATTTTCATTTCAAGTTGTTAAAGTAAGAGTAGGGATAGATTGTAGATTGCATGAGACTATTGGTGGATGTTCGGTTGGATTGACTCAAGTATACTAGGCCACTAGCCTCCTTGCTGATTGTAAGGAAGCCTTATGTGGTAAGCTAGTCATTGCACTTAAGTTCAATTGGCATTGGATCCTTAGATTGTACTTCCAAGTTGGATTAAGGAGAAGGTGTTGATATGAAAACCATTTGAGATCCTTTGAAGCTTTGCACTAGGTGGAGTCGAGGTCGCAGACAAGCCTCCATTGGGTAGAGTCCTAGTCCATCCGCTAATCCTTCCATTCATAGTTAGAGGTAGAAGTAGCTTAAAAGAGTTGAGAAGTGAAGTCGAGAGAGATATTTGAGTATACATCGCAAAGCTAAGTGTGATTACCATTAGAGAAAACAGCGTAAGTCCCCTTAAGTGATTAAGCAACGAATCACATCATTTCAACTGAGCTAGATATCCACAACTTATAGGAACCTTGGAGTCATTCCATGATCTCAAATTGCAAAGCTTAGCATGGGAGATGGCTTTGTTCAAGAGAGAGTTTGATGTTCTATGTTTCACCTCAAAGCATTGAGTGTTTAACCCTGCATGTTGTGTAAGTGGAACAAAACTCGCATCAACATTACCCCAAATGGAAACTGAGTGCTTGGTTTGTATATGATTCTTCTCTAACCTGCTCTTGAACTGTACTTCCCACAAGTGCCTAATGTCTTGAATAAGTTGATCTTTTTTGTTTCTATGGATTGGACAATTCTTGTATATACTGGCCCATTTACTCCTCTTCCATCTTGTTGTGTCATCATGAATACTTATTGTCGATTGTAATTTTCTTGAAATCTGACCTGACTTTGCAAAGCCAATGGTGCTAGACGAAAATACTGTAATTTAACGCTACCAATGCAACATCATAAAAAAAGAGAAACAATTAATACCACATTTGATTGTATGAGACTACCATAATTAATGTTTTATTTAAGGCAGTGTTAAATAACACAGAATACAATTCAGGGAAGATCGTACATAAACCACTGCACTTCCCTGACTGCAGAAGCTCTTTTTAAAGAGCCAACAAGTGTCAGTTACTTCTAAACCACAACAATTGGGTTAACCATTTATAGCTGTTTACATGTTATCTTCAACCAAAAATTAAACAACAAAATGAGTTAGGTGCACAAACATAATGTAAAATTACATTGTTTACATATGCCTACGTAAAATATTGTCTATCACTAAAAAAAATTGTGAAAAAAAGATGGATGCTAAACATGCAGCTTGGTTTATAACTATAATGCTCATTCAAACCCCAAGGATTCCATCTAGCACATATGCAAGGCCACACAATCAAATGAGTAGGAAAAAAAGTGCTTGTCCACTGGGAAACTTAAATTAAAACAGAAGATGTAGTCTATCATACCTTTCATTTCATCACGTGGCTTGTCCCTCAAATCGCCCAGCTGTTTTCTCTTACCTTTCATTTCATCACGTGGCTTGTCCCTCAAATCGCCCAGCTGTTTTCTCTTGCCAAGGATTTGTTGTCGCATCCTTGCATCAAAATCTGCCTCATCCTCATCACTATAGCCGTCTACATCAGAAAATGCTTTCTTGTCCTCATTTTTCAAAGAACCTATCTTATTTGCATTGAGAGCTTCTCTTACTGATGTTTGTAATTCCTTCTTCCTCATTGACTCCAAAAAATCCTGCATGCATTGAATTCCTAATTTTTTAGAACATTTGAAGAACAATGCTGTTGGAGGTTTCTCAACATATCTGATACACACAACGTAGGAAAAACATTAATGGATGAGGGGAGTGAAAGGATAGGCACAAGCACAAGTTTCACATGAGCAATAATCTCCCAAACCATAGAAGACATTGAACAACTCATTACTCACATGGACCTATTTGATATCAAGCCTAAAAAGTAAAAACATTTGGTACACATGGAACAATAAATAGTGGGGCCAAATGCATACCTGTTGGTCTGGATGGATTTCTACTTTTATCATATTGGATACAAGATCACAGAGATTCCATACCTGTCAGTCTGGAAGGAATTTAAATGGTCAAAGAGATTCGTGTTTACATTTAAGCCAACTTGCAATAAGGAAAATATATTCGGGAACAAAATTATAGAGTTGTGAGCAGTCAGAGTAGAAGAATCAAGATGCTTATTTTGGCAAATTGCAGTTTCTAAAAAAGGATATCTAGAAATGGATTCCCGTGCATTTCAGGAACATATTTGACAAGAAAGGCAATAATTCAAGATATTGAAGCTGCATAAAAGCCTATAGAGAATAATGGATTCTTAGAAAAATTAGTTCAGAAGGATAAGGGGTTGACAGTTCACTCAATTCTGTCCTGGTAATGGAAGAATTACAATGGAACAAAATTTCTGCATAACTTGCTGAAAGGCAGGGGAACAAAATTCTAGATTATTTCACGAAACTACAGTACTCACAAGTCACAACCAATAACAGGAGCATCACTAAACTCAAGGGTAGACAGAGAGGTTTTCAAAGAGAGAAGAAATAAGAAGTAAGGCCATGGAAAATTTCAGTTAATTACTGACAGTTTAGGGATAGTCTGTGAGCAGGCGAAAGAAGCATACCGACTATGACTCCCCAACTAATCAGCCTGGATGACAATGGTAAATAAATTGCTGATAAAGTCAGTAACAAAAAGTGAAGTATGTGAGGTGGATTTCTCTTTCTAAAAAAAAAGCCACCAGGAATTTAGGGCTTCCCAGTCACTTTTTATTATGAAAACTGGTAGATAGTTGAGGATGTTGTTAGAGAGTCAGTAATACAGTCACGTCAAACCTATCAAGTCCCAGAAGAACCACTCACACCTTTAATTGTGATGATCCTTTAAGAACATGCAGCAGTGGTACAGTATCTGGACTTGTAAAGAACAGTTTCTTTATGTAAAATATGTCCTGATGAGATTATTTCCAGCAAAGGAGTGTAGACAGAGGCAGATTCTTCAGGCCAAATATCTAAGGTGCAAAAGGAATTTCTCAAACGAAAAACCTTTTGGATGGAATAGCAAGTGCCTACATTACTCTTCATTCTCTCAGTGGCACAAGGAAGCCACTATGCTCATAAAATTAGACATGAGTAAGACCCGCGAAAGAGTGCAGTGGGATTTTCTTGATAAAGTATTGGAGAATTTTAGTTCTACAGTTGAATAGAGACCATGAGCCGGCCAATGGTATCCTACAACAAGATATCAATTCTAGTCATCAGGGCTCCAACAGATTTCTTTCATTAGAGGATGAAGCAAAAGATCTCTTATCCCCATTTCTCTTCATCGTCCTAGTATAAGCAAGAGAAAGAATAATCAAAAGCTTGTTGGGAAATAGAAGAATTTGATGGAATGTTGTGTTTACCTCCTACAGTATACAGGAATTAATGCATGCTACTACGAGAATTCTATAGAATATAAGTGCACAATATATCAGAGAACTGTAAGGTATTTCATTATCATAAACAAGTTACATCATTGTATGCATAACATATTATCACCAGAATGTAAGTGTCCTTCTCTTCCAACCGAGAGAGTACATAAGCCACCCGAAGGGGTGCAACTGAAGCGTCGCGACATAACCACTTCCCTTCGGTAGGTAACGACAAAGACAACCACTTAATTACATAACTTTCCCGTACATACAAGATTACGGCTAACATCATCCCCCCCAAAAAGAAAGGTTGGCACAGGACGACACAACAAAATGTTTGGGACCCACAGCAAAATGGGATGAATAGACAACTAGATAGAAGAAATCAAGGAGGGGGTGGAGGAAGCGTCCCTGATGAAGAAGGGCCCGGTGTAGTAGTCGTGCGTGCTCGGAGCCCGAGAAGCTGCTCAGTCCTGTGCTTCAGATCATGCTCTGCAATCAACCGGTGTTTCCGCATAGTCTTCACCATAAAAGCAGCCTCCAATACTTTCTTATCCTTCAGCTCGGTTTCCTCTCGAGCTGCAACCAACTGTCCCTGTAAGTGAGCCAACTCATCCCGCAAGTGACTCTCTACGAGTGCCATCTCCTAATGCTGGACCTCCAAAGCTAACTGAGACTCCTGCTCCCGGAGCAACTCAGCCTCAACGGCCTCGAGTCGAGTGGCGAGCTCCTCTCGAGCTTCAATGGCCACTCCCCTCTCTCCTTCGGCCACACCTACATGCTGAGCCCTCCTCATCTCCAGGTACACAACTCGAAAGCCCTGCTCCAACTCCTGGAAGAGAGAATACAATCGATGTCCTCCAGGCAGTCTCGGAGCCTGCCATGCCTGCAACATCTCGGGAGTCTCCACGGTAGGCCACCCTTGAGAAAGAAAACATCTCGCGAACTCTCCCTCACTTTGGCCAGTGACGAAATCAAGATTGCGGCCACATCCAGCCCAGCTGTCCGCATAGATTCTGCCAACCTCTGACCCACCTCCAGCATCTTATCGCCAATCTCGGAGATCTCCACCATTAAGGCACCCATGGCCACTAGCTCACTCTTTGGCTCCTAGGTACGCGCAACGTCAGAGTGTAGTGGGGTCGTATCCTTCGGCCCCACATCGTCACCCCCAACTCGAACATCCTCCGCCATATGTTGAGTGCCCACACCGCACTCGTCAACATCTACCACCTCTGTACCCGGTGGTGGCAACTGTCGATGTCTCGACGGGGAAAGAGGTCCGATGGGCTGCATAGGGACTAACTAAAATTGGTTGAGCCAAGCGTCCACTGTATCTGGAGCACCTCCCGATGCCACTGACTCCAACCCAGTCTCAGGAACCCATGTCACTCCGAAGGTCATGCCGTTCCCTGGAACCACGACTACCTATCCCTTAGGTTGAATCTCCATAGGTGTCACCTTTGCGGTTGGCTCTGCCTCTGCTTGTGGTGGCTGGACTGGAGGAGGGCAAAGAGTTACTTGATCATGCAACTACCCAAACCCAGGTACCGGTACTGCAGCGGTGGTGGGCACACTCCCTGATTGGAGTGCTGGCGCAAATAGGACTCTTCCCTACGAGTGGGCTGCCAGAGTGGGAACAACCAACCCTCCTATCGGCTCATGCTTAGACCTGTCTACCATGCAAAAACTGTCACCCCTGCTCACTCACAAGGACTCCTCAGACTCCTCTATACTGTCACTTCCCATGCCATCATCTCCCTCAGACTCAGAGGCGACCGTCTGGGATTTCCTCTTCTGACCTAACTGCGTACCTCCAATATCAAGGTGGTGCTAGTACAAAATTGGTGGCTCGCCTGGTGCCAAGGTGGCCTGCGGCTGAACCTCCAATTTCTCTGCTGGAACTTGCTAACGAGTGGCCTCCAGGAAGAATCTTATAGCATATTGAGGCATATAAAATGTCTTACATTGCAGCATGAGGAAATCGTACATGCGTTCTGCCAGAAGTGTCGCCCAATCGTACACCACCACATTTCTGATACCATTCGTGAGCAGAAGCTGTGGGATGGCGATGTCAGAAGCTCGACTAGATCTTGTCAACCGACTTTTCACCACATCCATTATCGCGCACCATTCCCCAGGTGCAATGAAAGTCTTCTTGATACCACGACCCTTTGAAGCAGAAACAACCTATTCTAATTCCGTAGGTGACAAAGCCCTCGAAACCAGTGATATCCATCCATTTCACCTTTTCATCTCGGTACATTTTCTTTGGTTTTGTTGCTACCTTCTTTCCATGCCTACCAGGAATACCAAAAACCCTCGTGAAATCGGCTGCGGCGAATGCAATGGTGACTGGATGGCCACGGTAGTCGAAGGTACTCTTCCGGCTGAATCTATCAATCATTATTCACAAAGCTCCTTTGTATTCCTGAATACAAAAGACTGGCATCTAAATGGCCCAATGTATCTCTACCCGGCAGAGTTGCCCCTTCGTGAAATTATCATCCAGCGTTTCCTTCCACCACTGCTTGCACTCGACTCCATTCAATCCCTCGAATGTCACTGTCTATGGAGTGACGACAACTTTTTGAGCTGACATTTATATCCTGGGCCTCAACTTCTCTTTTCTTGCAATTTTGACTCCCGAAGGCAACACTTGTTTGTCCTTGTCCATGGTTGTGTTGGGTGAGGGTGATGCCTGCAACTGTTTCCTCCAGTTCAGTTTTTTCCTCGTTGCATCCATTAATCGTTTCTCCTTTGTCGCTTTATGCACTATAAAAACAATTGCTATTGAATCCCTAACTACCTGTGGCTTCGTACGACACTTTAACTTGTATGGATTTGCTTTTAGGACTCCTCCTGGCTGCTCCTCTTGGTCGTATGACCTAGAGTGACTATTCAATTGCGTTGAAGTGCCCTCCTTCGTCCTTCCTTGCTATTGTCATACAACTGGTAACTGTTCTTTAAATGCCTCTGTTCGTACAGTGTACTGTCACCAAGTGGGGCTTGTGTCCATCCTTCCCCACACCCTGACCGTACGGGCATGTTTTTCAGTCACGTGCTCACAATACCTGATTGTACGATGTCCGTACACACGTCTTGTACGGTGTTCCCATCGTGCAGACTGCATGAAAAAACTGTGTTTTTGTCACTTCGCTGGTCGTTCTGTACGGTGTACGAAATGAAGGGATCCCACAAACTGTAGTCTATATGGTCTTTTAAATAGACTTCGCGCCCGTACGGTCCCAAGTCATTCAGCCGTATGGCACCGACATTTGCTTTTAATTTTTCCGTACGGTCTTCTTTTTTTAAATTTTTTTATATATGTATATATATATATATATAATTTTTAATTGTCTAAATTTCATACCTTTGGCTGGCTGGGTCGCCCGACGCCTTCTTGCCGTTCATGGTATATTTTCAGTTTTGACCCGTTGACTGCATCCAAAATCTCCTGGCCGTCGAGCGTCAACAACTTGATAGCACCATTGGCGCCAGCCTCACGCACTCTATAAGGACCCAGCCACTTCACTTTGAGTTTCCCGGGTCTGATTTCATTCTTACCATTATACTTCAACACTAATTGACCCAGAGAAAATTTAACCCGACGGAGATGCTTGTCGTGCCAGTGCTTCCTCTGTTGTTGGGCGACATCCGTTGCCCACTGCGAAATCATCTGTCGCTCCTCGAGTTTATTGAGGGCGTACAACCGTTCACGGGCTTTCCATATCTCCGAGCTTGTTATCAATTGCTATCCTGAGACTTGGCACCATGAACTCCATCGGAACCACCGCCTCTTGCCCATACATTAGTTGAAATGGCGTCTGTCCCGTGGTTACTTTATAAGTAGTTCAGTAGGCCCACAGGACAGAGGGCAATTTCTCTTCCCAGTCTTCTCCACTCCGCAGGATTTGTAGATCACAGATACCAAGATTTTGTTCGTTGCTTCCGCCTGCCCATTTTCTCTTGGGTAGTACGGACTGGATAGGGAATGAAATATCTTGAACTCAGTTGTGAGGAGTTTTACCACATGATTCACGAAGTGACCTCCCTTGTGACTTGTCAGCTGGATCAGAATGCCATATCTCGTGATGATTTGTTCGTAGATGAACCTTGCAGTGCTCACCGCTGAGTTATCTGGTAGTGCCCGTGCTTCCACCCATTTGGTCAAGTACTTTGTGGCAACCACTATGTACCGGCACCTTTGTGGCCTACTAGCCTTTAGGGGTCCAACAAAGTCGAGTTCCCACCTCTCAAAAAGTTCTTGTGCACAAGAGGGGTTCAGAGGCATGAAATCCCTCTTGAGTGGTTTCCCAGCTCGCTGGCAAGTGTCGCAGCCCACGACTCACTCCCTAGCATCGTTATATAGCGTCGGGCACCAGAACCCTGCAAGGAGTATTTTTCGTGTCGTTGTGTCTTTTCCCATATCCCCTCCGGTTGGACCCTCATGAGCCTCCCTAAGAACACTTTGAACCTCCTCCATCACACACCGTCGGAGTACCTGATCAGGTCTCATCTTATAAAGTAATCCATTGATGAGGTGGAAGGTTTGGCTTCTGAGGACAAGTTTCCTTCTCTCCCTTGGTGGCATCTCCTGGGGGAATTGTCCCAAGGAAAGGTATTCTCCAATACTTGTATACCAAGAGGGTAAGTCTGCGATTCCAAAGAGATGCGCATCAGAGAAGTCATTGTTCACTCCTTCTGTTGGCTCCCCAGATTTGATGCGGGAAAGGTGATCTGCACTCACGTGACTTTTCCCGGGGTGAACTATTATAGTATATGTGAATTCTTGTAATAAGAGTATCCACCTGCTTACTCTACCTTGGATAATTGGCTTATTCACCATATACATTAAGGCTTGGTGATCCACATAAAAAGTAAATGGAGTTGCCAACAAATAGTGCCGAAATTTTTGTACGGCGTATACCATTCCCAATGCTTCTCTCTCTATCGTGCTATAGTTCTTTTCTGCCTTCGACAGAAGCTTGCTGGCGAAGTATATCGGGTGGTCCAACCTGTGCTCACCCTTCTGTGCCAATGTAGCTCCAATTGCAAAATTGGATGCATCTACATGTACATGGAACTCTTTATCCCAGTTAGGAAACACCAGAATGGGTGTAGCTACTAATCTTGCCTTCAGTCCCTCAAATGCTTCTCCCTGTTCTGCTTCCCAAATGTAGGGTTCTCCTTTCCGAGTCAACCTATCCATCGAATACAACACATGGGCAAAGTTTTTGATGAATCTTCGATAATATTCGATGTGTCCAAGAAATGATTTCACCCCTGTGACATTCGTGGGCAGCTCCATCTCAAGGATCACCCGTATTTTGTCAGGATCCATTTTGAGTCTATAGAGTGGGAGCTTTCCTTGAGGTACCATAAATCTGCACTTCTTGGGGTTGAGTGCGAGTCTTGCCCGTCTGCATCTCTCCATGCATTCGCCAAGGGCTACCAGGTGAGTATCCTTCGTACTAAAGATAGACCAATCATCCAAAAAGGCTTTAAAGTTCCCTACTGCCATTTTATCAAAAATATGTAAGATTATCCTCCGGAACGTTGCGGGAGCATTGCAGAGTCTGAACGCCATCCGATTGTACGCATATACCCCATCTTCCACTACGAAGGTTGTCTTCAGTTTGTCTTCCTCCGCGATGGATATCTGGTTGTATCTAGAAAATCCATCCATGAAGGAGTAGATTTCATGTCCTACGACCTCTTCCAGAATGCTATCAGCGAACAGTATCGGGAAGGGGTCTTTTATGGTGACTGCATTCAGGCATCTGAAGTCCACGCATATTCTAATCTCGGTTTTCTCCTTCTTTAATGAGATAACAATAGGCGATACCCATTCACTTGTTTGTACTCTGCATATGATCTCAGCCTCCAACAAACATTCAATTTCATCATTAACTCGCGCGGCGTAGTTCTTGTTCATCCTGTACGGTCGCTTTCGTACAGGTACCGCCCCGGGTACCAACGGGATCCAATGGACACATAATTCTGGTGGGACACCTTTCAAATCCTTGTATGTCCATGCAAAAACGTCCTTGTATTCCATGAATATTTTAAACGTGACAGCCTTCACGACTGGATTTCAGTCATCTCCGACAAGGATGTTTTTGGGATTAGCCTCGTCTCCTAAGTTCATGACTTTCAGGGCGGGCTCCTCATACTTGATTGGTTTTTCTTTATCAAACGTATGTGTTGGGGTTTCACTTACCCGAGCCTCCCGTTCCTTGTACTTACCGTACTCCGCTGGGAAAGAGTCTTTTTATGGTCCCTTGACCACCTCGAGCATGTTACAGTGGAATAACTCGTAATCTTCCATTTGCCAATGGAAGAGTCCGTTCAGTGAGTCCAAGTCATCCTCCGACTACCCTTCTAATTCGAGGACTCCCTCGTTATTCAGCGCCATGGGCCGCGTCTCTTCTTTTGCTTCTTCCTCGGCCTCAGACTCTAATGAAGACGCTAAGTCTTCGCTGACCATTTGGGTCCGCAGGTCAATTGTAAATTTCCTGCCATTCCTCTCCACGGACAAGGTGTTTCTCTTCCAGTCATGGTTGACTTTACCTTGTACTAGCCAACCCCTACCGAGGATGGCGTCATACCTCTTCTTCTTCAGTGGGACGAACACAAAATCCAACACAAAGGGTTGAGTACCGATCATTACTCGTCGTGCCATCAATTTGCCGATGGGTTTGATCCTGTGTTGGTCTGCGCCGACTAGTTGGAAAGTTGGCAGCCATAGTGTAGGTCGCCCTAGTCTCTTTCATGTCTCTTTAGGTAAGACATTGACACCCGACCCTCCATCAACAATGGTGTCTGTCAGAATGAAGCCAAAAATGCCCATCTCGACCACTGCTAGATGTCTAAATGTGTTCACCGCTAGCAACATTGGATCCTCTCTGAGGGAATTTTCCTTGCCGAGGGAGTCTTCTTTTCCGAGGGAGTTCTCCTATAGTTCCATCCTTGGAGGTGGTATCATACATAGTAGAGCGGTTCGCAGTTGTGGCACTACTACAAGGAGGTCCTTTAATTGTATTGGAATGTCTGTCTGCATCACTTCTTGTAGTATGTTATGTTCCGCTTGGCCTCTCAACGAGGTACTGGCAGTATCATGTGTTTCTCTTTGTCCGTCCGTCATTTTCCTCTCGATGTCTGCTTTCGTTTCCTGTACCCTCCTTTTCTCAGTTTCTGGATCTGGGTAGGTGGCCTTCCTCGCTTGCCCCTAGGTGACTACCAACACCTCCTCTTCGTTACCTTCAATATTTAGCAGATTTACCCCAGGAATGGGACATTTTGCGTCGTCGTGGTCTCCTGAACCACACCATTTACAGAGAAATTGTGGTGCTTCCCCTCTCAGGCAATCCCTAGCAAAGTGCCCCCATTGGTTGCACGCACGACATTGTATCATTGGTCGTCCACTGGCATCATACTGGATACGACTTCGGCCCCTCGTTGTTATTATTTACATTATCGTTGTCGTTACCTCTTCCTCCTCCCCTTCGGTTGTTTCCATAGCTGTCGGATGATGCCGTGGTGTTCTGTGTATTCCCCATCTCTGAGGCAGATGGTTCTTGTGTCAACAAGATCTGCTGATGACTTCATGTTTACATATTATACGGGCATTCCTTGGTGGAACGACCTGCTATTTGGCAAATGTCACTAGACAGTTTCTTCAGGCATGCGCCCTTGGCATGGCTTTCCTCCTTGCAGTCCGCACACCATAGGCCTCCCTCTTTGTTCCGGCTGGTGCTCCCCTTCATTGTTTTAAATTCCCTCATCATGCGTAGCATGTCTCTTTGGAGGGCCTGGTCTTTCTTGTTTGATTCTCCACTACTGCCCTCATCAGAAGAATCTTCGTCGTCGTCGGATGATTTACTCTTCTTTTTCTTCGCTGTTTTATTTTCACTTTCTAAGTCCATCGCTCTGTTATAAGCATCCTCATATGACGGTGGTGGTACAATATTCATTTTTCTCTTGAGGGAAGGTTTTAGTCCTTCAATGAACCAATGCTTTTTCAGGCCATCTGCTAGCGGGCTTTCCATTTTTCCCACCAATTCCTTTAGGCGGCGATCGTACCCTCGAACAGTTTCGTCCTTTGCTTGTTTGGTGTTATAAATTTCAGCCACTATTTCATTATCATACCTAAGCAGTTGGAATTCTGTCTGGAATTCCTTTTTGAAATCTGCCCATGTCAAAATTTTGGTTGGATCCGTATCAAAGAACCAATCAACGGCCACTCCGCGCAACGTTGCTGGGAATTACGTCTTCCATTCGTCTCGATCCGTGACTCCGTTGGCAATCCAGATCGTTTCACATATTTTGCAATGTCAAACGGGATCTTCTTTTCCATCGCCCGTGAATTTGGGCAATGTTTGCTTCTGCGCCATTGTAATTCTAGTACTTACTGGTTGTATTGGTACTCTGGTACTTGGTATCCCTGAACTCGATGTGTTTGGTACCCCCGCACTTGGTGCCCCCGAAGTGCTAGAAGTATTTAAGCCTGGTAGGCTACTTTGATTCCCGTGCCCCTCTGTCCCTCCGACACTTATGGTAGCACTGGTATCCTCGGCTCCTCTACCCTCTACTTCTTCCCTCTCCTTCCTTCGGGTCTCCCTTGCCTCTACTGGTGGGGTTAAGGTTAAGTTCCCAAACAGACCACTTGTTCCCTCAATAAAATCCTCACTGTCGCTACTGACGGTCTCGCCTTCACCGACCACCTCTTTGGGTAGTCCCCCCGCGAGTCTCCTTAACCGTCGTCTTTTTTCTAATTGTTGTTGAAGAGCTAGTGCTTTTTGTGCAGCCTCGCACCCTTCTACTTGTTATTTCAAATTCTTATTTTTATTTAACTAATTTGGCATAAATATGTTCCTTATATATCCACAAGAAAACAACACATGATAAAATCCCGAACACTTTTATTAATAAAATCCAGAACACTTTATTAATTCACGTCCATGTAAAATATATGTCCTCTTTCAAACATAATCATATCACTCCGTGTTTTTCTTTATTCATATTTTTTTCTTGAAGTTTAGTTCATCTTACGACAATTTTCCTCTCTTTCTTCTTCCTCCTGTCGGAGATAGTAGTCCGCCAGGATTTGTTGCCTTCGAGTCTCCCAGTTCACCTCTTCTCGTTGCTTCTGAAGGGCAAGAAATGTTTGCGCAAGCAGCCGAGGGAGACGACACATCAACCGGTCCACAACGGGACTAACTCCAAGGGCAATCCACATGACACTCTCTGGTACTTCCTCGCGTGTTGCCTTGCGTCGGAAGTGAGTTTCAATGGATGCCTGGAGTAGCGAGATGAAGTCTGTAGTCAGTGTCCGTTCACCCTCGAATAGTTCTGCATAATCGTCTTCCTCACTGGTCCTTTCACAATCTATCGATTGCCCCATGATTTTCAATGCGCCATCCGCACTGCGTCACTTCCCGAGATCGTAGAGGCAACGGCGCCAAATGTTTAACTCCTACAGTATACAAGAATTAAAGCATGCTAGTATGAGAATTATACAGAATATAAGTGCACAATATATCAGAGAACTGTAAGGTATTTCATTAATCATAAAAAGGTTACATCAATGTATGCATAGCATATTATCACCAGAATGTAAGTGTCCTCTTCCGATCGAGAGAGTAGATAAGCCACCCGAAGGGGTGCGACTGAAGCGTCGCGACATAACCACTTCCCTTCTGATGCAGATGGTAAGGGTGGTGGACAAGGTTTTCAATAAGTGAAATGATTCATCCCAAGAAACTCAATGCTTCAACTATGCTTCAAGAACCCACCAAGTACTCCAAGAGACTCCAATTATGATTTC
>MU228147.1:568400-586932 GCA_018584345.1 Thuja plicata | reverse complement strand
TAAGTTTTGATTTTGTAGTTCAAATTGCATTGGAATCTTGAACATGAGTAATTAGTTATTGAACTTATTTCAATTTGAATATTTGTGTCTGTGAAGTTTTAAGTTGAACTATCAAATATGAAATATCCTAGGATGCCGATTCGGGTTCGAGTTCGAGTTCGAAGAACCGGTTCGCCGGTACAGCAAAATTTTGAAAAGGGGTTTGGGTTCGGGTTCGTTAGTACAAAAATATGTAAATTATATATATATATATATAGATACATATTTTGATATTTATGCTGCCTAGAAGCATGAGTTAAGATTAGACTGTCACATAGTATCATAAAAAGTAAACATTTAAACAATAAAAACAGTTGTAAATTTGCAATCATAGCATCATGAATCATGAATCCATGATCATACAATCATATACTTCAAGTTCAATTTCAACATCAAAGATTCAAAACATTAAAATTAAATCATAACATCAGTTCAAGTATCATTGTTTGAAGATCAACTAATGGATTAATAATTTATTGATATTCTTCTTCTTCATCATCATCATCTTCTATATGGAGCCTAATAAGACTCGAAGGTAATTTCTCCCCACTTTTATTGGCGCAGTTTCCACCCCAAATTATTAAATGGGGGTTTGTGGGCAAAGCCCCCAAGACAGGGTCAAGGGGCAGCGATGTCAAAAATTTGGGTTGTGGATGTCAATATTTTATAAATTTTGCCAAAAAAAACGTCTTAAACTCCTTCCGCTGGCGAAAATTCGGCAAAGTTCGTTCCAAGTTCGTTGTTTTCCGACAAGTTCGCTTTGATCCGAACTAATTGCTGGGTGGTTTGAACTTGGTCCTTGTGGACCGGACCCACAGGCGAACCGGACCCGGACCACGAACTGGTTCAAACTTATCCTGGTCTGGAGGGGTCCAAGGGCGAACCTGGTATCTTAGGAAATATCTTGAATCTTGATCAATAGTGAAGTATCATACTTTAAAATGATTTATTTTTGTATATTTCTTGCATTTCTTTGCGTATATAATATAATACTATATAATAATATATAGTATATATACAATTATATATATATATATATATTAGTATATATACATATATATATATAAACACATCCGCATCCCCCAAAAAAAATTTCACGCATCCGCATCCCCACCTGAATCGGCAACTTAGGAAGAATGTTTCGTTATGCCCACAGTTTCTAAGCAGCAAATTAAGAGATACCATCCAGATATACAGGAGGTGGTCTCACGGCACACTAAGGTGTTTGATAGCATCCCTTATGGAGTTCCTCCTGAGAGGGGAATTGAGCATGTAATGAAGTTAGAGGAGGGGGCAAAACCAGTGATCACCATTCCATAAAGGCATCCAAAAAAACATAAGGATGAAATTGAGAAATCAATAAAGGAGTTGTTGGAGATGGGACACATTAGGCTTAGTAAGAGTCCCTTTGCATCAGCAGTGGTTCTAGTGAAGGAAAAAGATGGAACTATGCGGATGCGCATTGACTACAGGGCGCTAAACAAAAGAACTGTCAAGAACAAGTACCCCATACTGTGGATAAATGAGCTTATTGATGAGTTGCATGGAGCCTATTATTTCACCAAGATTGATTTACAATCAGGTTACCACCAGATGAGAATGAGAGCCGAGGACATAGAGAAGACAACATTCAAATGCCATTAACACCACTTTGAGTTTTTGGTAATGCCATTTGGGCTTACCAGCTACCACATTTTAGAATTGTATGAATCGGGTATTCAGGAGGTAGTTGCAAAAATTTGTATTAGTCTTCTTTGATGACATCCTGATTTTTAGCAAGACTTAGGAGGAGCACTTGTGACATTTGGAGGAGGTCTTGAGTATATTGGAGTGTGAGTCACTATTTGCCAAGGAATCAAAATGTAAGTTCGACATGATAGAACTCTTATACCTTAGACATATCACTAGTGTGGATGGACTGACGGTGGATCCAAAGAAGATTAGAGCCATCATTGAATAGCCAACTATGACTATCCTCACACAGTTGAAGAGGTTCCTTGGATTATGTGGCTTCTACATGAGGATTGTACAGAGGTTTTCCTTGGCAGCTGCTCCATTGACAGACCTCACGAAGAAGGGAGTCTTTGAGTGGTCAGAGACACCACGGTAGTGTTTTGAGCATTTCCAGCAAGTGATTTCATCTTGCCCAGTGTTAGCTCTCCCAGATTTCACCAAACCACTCGAGTTGCAGTGTGATGCTCCAAGAGATGGTATTGGTGCAGTTCTATTGTGGGAAACACACCCCATAGCATATGAGAGCAAAAAATTGAGGCGGGTGCAGAAGAGCTATTGTATCTATGATCGGGAGATGTTGGCCATCATGCATGCGTTGGCCAAATTCAAGTCTTATCTGGTAGGGAGGCAAATTTGTGATTAAAACAGATCATCACAACATTAAGTATTTCTTGAGCCAAAGGGATCTTAATGATAGGCAACAAAAATGGATCACTAAATTGCACGCCTATGACTTTGACATTGAATATGTCAAAGGAAAGAAAAATGTAGTGGCGGATGCACTCTCACGTAGGCCACATATATTATCTTTAGTGGAGATATCAACGGATTGGAAGGAGAGAATTGCAACAGAATATACCAAGGATTCATGGGCAGCAGGTCTGATTGAGGGCACAGTTCAGGATGACAAGTATACAGTGACTGGTGATCTCATATTCCATAAGGACAGAATCCACTTAGTGCCTTCTTCCCAATTCAAGGAAGTGACTTTCAGGACATTCAATGATGCTTCATTGGTTGGTCACCCAAGATTCTTCAAGACATATAGGCAACTCCAGGAGAGGTTCACATGGAAGGGACTTAAGAATGAAATCCAAAAGTATGTTAAGGAATGTCCAGTATGCTAGCAGAATAAGAACAAGCACACATTTCCAGCTGATTTATTTGAGCCCTTACCAATTCCAGATAAAAAATGGGAGAGTATATCAATGGACTTCATTACAAGATTGCCCAGGGTGTAGGGTAAGGACTGCATATATGTGGTGGTCGATAGATTGACAAAATTTGCATATTTCTTTGTTATCACAGCCACCTACACAGCAGCCCAAGTTGTTGACTTGTTCTTAGGGGAGGTGTTCAGGTTACATGGATTGCCCAAGAACATCGTGAGTGATAGGGATCGCAAGTTTATGAGTCTGTTCTGGCTGGAACTTTTCAAATTGAGTGGTATGTAGCTCACTCCCAGCACTAGCTATCACCCACAAACTGATGACCAGACAGAGATAGTGAACAAGTGGGTAGAGGGTTATCTACGGAATTATGTGTCAGGACAACATAAGGCTTGGGTAATATTGTTACATATGGGTGAGTATTGTTACAATACCACCTACCACATGACTATCAAGATGACTCCATTTATGGCACTGTATGGGTATGAAGCCCCAAACTTCATGGATTTACTCTTTGGGGACAGCAAGGTGCCTAAAGAAAAAAAATGTTGCGGGAGAGTCAGGACATCTTGAGGGCATTGAAAGAGAACATCCAGCAAGCGTAGAACCAGCATAAGTTATATGTTGATCAAGACAGGGTTGAGCGCAGCTTTGAAATTGGTGATATGGTTTATCTAAGACTCCAGCCTTAAAGATAGTCTTCTCTGAAGAAAAGTGGTGCTGGGAAACTCAAGCCACGATTTTATGATCCATTCAAAGTCACTTGGTGCATTGGGGAGGTGGCCTACGAGCTAGAGTTGCCAGTCAGTAGTAAGGTGCATAATGTGTTTCATGTCTCTAGACTCAAAAAAATCTTTAGGCCATAATGTAGTACCATCAATAAAGTTGCCACCACTGGATGAGGAGGGGAAACTGATATTAGTTCCAGAGGCAATCGTTGATACCAGGGAGAGGACACTTCGGAAAAGGACAATCAAGGAATATTTGGTTAAGTGGAAGAACTTGACAGTTGAGGACTCTACGTAAGAAAGTGATCAGATTTTGCAACATCCAGAGATGAAATTGCTTAAGAACAAGTAATTTTGGGAAAGGTGGACTATAATGTCCCTTTTCTAGCACTTATGGCATGACGATGTCGTTAGCCTATTTCCCCTTGGTCCTGTAGGCTAACTAGGACAATTAAGGGACTTAGAGGTGATTTGTCCTTAGGCAATTTCAGTTGCAAATCATTTTGAGGTGTTTAGAGGCAATTTTGGGCATACTTACTATTTATAGTAAGTCATTTTGGGCATGATTGGGACCTCCAGTGGCAGTGACATGTCGATGGTAAACGTTTATTATTGATAGAAGATTTATTTATAGTTGATATGATTTATTATGCATTAATAAAGTTAGTTTATAAAGTTAAATTTAAATATTTTAACTTTATTAATGTTAAGTCTATAGTTGTGGGAAATATTTAATTAAAAGAAGTTCCCCTTTATTCTTTAATTCATTGGAGACATAAAAAGTGTTTGGGGACTTAAGTTGAAGGAAAATTATGTTAAATGGCATGAGAAATACTAAAGGAAAAAGCAATCGCGAGAAAATAGGGGGAAAAAACAAAGTCCCGAAAAAATAGGAAAGGGAAAAAAGTGATTTTGTTTATCCCACATTGACAAGGTGAGTGAATGAGCTCTTGTGAGAGCGTTATAAAAGAGATTGAAGAGCTCTCTTTCAACATGCTTGAAAAATATATAAAATTGATGAAACTGTTTGAAGATTATATCTTCAAGAGCTTGGAGGACAAAATCCCTCTTTGCTGACATTCTCTTTGCTGTTAGAAGACACAGTCAGGAGAATCTTTGAACATCTATTTTCAAGGTAATCCAGTGCATAGCTTCTTCATGAGAATGTGAGTACAGGCTTTAGATTTGAATGTGAAGAAGATTTGGAAACAATTGAGGAAATATTGCAGTCCATTGCTGGGTCGAACATCATCATCATTATTGTAGCTGTGTTTGGGTTTGTGCTGGCCATTTTACATTCAAGCTGGCTGCAACTCTTCCTGGGTCAGTCGTGTATTGCTGTAGCCGGATGTTTGTGTTGGAGGGCATCAATACTACATAAAGGAAGGATGTTTATTGCTGTTTAGACTGCTACAGACATTGCAATTGAAGTCTGAACATTTCCAGAGACCTGTGTGTGGGTTTTAGCAGCCAACACTGAAGATAGGAGGGCGTTTTGGTGCTTATTAGTCACAGGCAGCCCACCACTTCGGAGCTCACTTGTACTGGTCTCTCATGCTTTAAAAGCCAAGTATGTAATGTTGTAGTAATTCTGAGCACTCATATTTTTTATTGAAGACTAAACAGGTCTGCAAGTAGTTCACTTCTATTTTGTAATCTCAAACAATGTTCTATGTAATCTGAAATGAGTATTGTTGATTTGAACTTCTCAGTTTATGACATAGATATATTGCATAGTTCTTGTGCCTCGTTTCTTATCTTGAATGCAAGTCTGGAAAAACATAATCAGAACTATAAGAAACCCAAATTCAAAACAAAAAAATACTAAACCAAGGCAGCCCCTTACAAAATCAAGATAGATGTTATTTCAATTCAATGATACTGCAAATTGCCATGCAGTGTGCTGAGATTTCGTATTACAAATACTAAAGGGAGTTGTCATACTTTGTGGTCCAATGACGGAGCTTGGCTCATGACTTTCCAGCAATTTTTGTGGATGTGGAACTGGTTTACCAGTTTTGAGGATTTCATGCAGATTCTTTATTTGGAGCAGTGTTCTCTGAATTTGCTATCACCTAAATATTATTTATCTTACAGCTAAGGCTATTCTGACTGCATGCAACTTTAATGAACATGAGATAGTATGTGAAAGATTTGAAAGTTCATCTTCTATCTTATTCTGTTTCCAAAAAGACAGTCTTATTACATAGTAAAACAAAAGGATTACATTGTAGATTGCATCAAAGGTCATACAAAAGTTGCAAGAATGCTTTATTTTCTTAGAAATGCAGTCTCATTAATCTAACAAAACCCATCTGAAATGTGGAAAATAGGATTTGACTCTCATATTCTTGTTGCTAGAATAAAAACTAAAGCTTTAGATAATGGGCATCAAAAATCCCCACATAAATGTTTCTAACATGTTGTCCCCAATTTCAGAATAGTGAACATTGGAGATAACCCTTCAAAAATTTATCCTTTTTTGCATTCTAAGGTTCGTGACACACATTTCAAGGTGCATTTCCATCTCCACGGCGTTTATTGACAAAGCAAAAAGTTCTTGATCTTCGTTTTGTTAAGTTTCAATGACTTATAGCTCACTTTTCCTACAATTTCAGGTCTCACAGGCATCATTGCAAGTAACTTGCATTACAACTTGCAATGTAGGGCCCAAGACCTGACATTACAACTTGCAATGTAGGAACCAAGACCGGAAATTACAACTTGCAATGTAGGGTCCAACGCCTGAAATTGCAACTTGCAATTTAGGTTCCAAGACCCAAAATTGCAACTTGTAATTTGTTGTCCAAGACCCGAAATTGCAACTTGTAATCCGTCCTCCAAGGCCTGAAATTGCAACTTGTAGTCCATCCAAGTCCCGAAATTGCAACTTGTAATCCGTCGTCCAAGACCTGAAATTGCAACTTGTAATCCGTCCTCCAAGGCCTGAAATTGCAACTTGTAGTCCATCCTCCAAGTCCCGAAATTGCAACTTGTAATCCGTCCTCCAAGTCCTGAAATTGCAACTTGCAATGTTGACTCCAAGACCCAATTACAAGTGCAGTTTGCATATTTCGCTTGTATATACAAAAAATTGCAATTTTGTTTTCCCCCAATTACAAGTAAATGCTCATATCCTTCCACACTTGTAATCTGACCTCCAAGATCTGAAATTTAACCATGACCCCACATTTGCATCTTTTTGTCCCATTATCCTCAGCCTTGTTTGCACACACGTTCCTCTGTCATGATAAATCAAAGCATGGGCCTTATTTTGCAACACCTCCAATTTGAAGAAAGTGTCATGGGTTCTCCAAAAACGCATGATGATGTTCTAACCCTTTACGCTTCTCACCTCAACTTCTAAAAGACCCTAACAGGATTCCAATGCCAAAACTGATTTGTTTTCTCTGATTTTCTTTTTTTGGTTTTTTGCAATTTTATCATGTGTTTTTGTTTTTTCTGTTTTTTTTTTGTCTTTTTGGATGAATTTCAGAAATAGAAATTGTCGGAAAACAAATTGAAACTAACAACAATTGCATACAAATATAATAGCTATTCTGATTTTTAATTATTTGAATTTTGAACACAAATCTGAAGTAATAGAGCCGTACAAGGCTGTACAATCAGCAAGGGAAAATTATGGCAAGCAATTGTCACAAATCCACAGTCAAATCTGCATCATAACTAGTCGTCTCACTAAGGTCTGCAAGAATACACGTTTCGGCCTGCTATGACTGAAAATCGCTGTCAAACCCTAGCCTAGGTGGGTGATGTCACTGCATGGAAAGGTACGACAGTGCTGGAAGCTCACCAATGAATTCCCATGCTAATAGAGTCAACCGATCTGCAATTTTAGAATGATTTTGTCCCCAATCAATCTGCTGTAGTAATGTGTCTCTCTATCCACAAGCCATCCACTCTCTCTTGGGTTGTATGGCCTTCACTAGGCTGCTTGGATAAGCCTAACCTCCTACTACAGATTCTGGTCTGCTAATTTGATACGAAAATCTGCCCCTTTTTAACACAAGAATATTGTCTTCACCAAAAACGATGCTCAAACTGCTCACTTCAGCTGATATAACACTGAATGCCCAATCCATAGGCAAGCTAGGGGTATGTCCAGCCTGGTAACTTCAATAGTTTTCATTCTTGAAGAGAGAAAGTGCTGCAAACCCTGATCTCAGAGCTCCAATCACCAAATGCAATCAAAATAATAAAACCCAAATGGCCAAAAAGACTTCCAAACTTTCTTTTATTCCTCATCAAGTTCAATTTTCCTCTAGGGTTTGTTTCTCTTTTAATTTTGCCGACTTTTTAATGAAATATTTGGCTCCTCTAAAAATCAAACCATAAGACCTTATTTGTTATTAATAACATTAGACCCTTTATTTAACAACTTATTATCATTTTACCTAGGGAGATGGGCCCATGGCCTTATTAAAAATTATTATAATATAAAGTGAATATAATACTCATATTAATTTATTTAATCCCCAACCAAGTAAATATTTAAATATTACCCAATTTATTCATAAAATGCTATTCTGGACTCGGAACTGGAATCTAACTTAAGCCCCTTGATCACTGAGGATGCCTGAGCCTTGTAGGCCAACTGGCAGTTCCTCCTAAAAAGTGGGGATTCGCCCTAAAACGTAAGAGACTATCTCCAATCAACTGAAATTGCTCAAAAGGGATCCTACTCTGCTCCATGGTCTTCCAGGTGGTCAATCAGTCAACTGTCAGTCCTCCCAAAAAAATAGGACCCCTCCCTAAAATTTAGGAATTGTCGTCTAAAAGTCCAAAACGACTCACAGAGCCCCTACAAAGTTCCATGACCCTGTGAAAGAGTCCCCTAACCATACTGTTGACCTATGGTAACTCGAATGATAGGTCAACCCTCTGCCAATTGTTAATTAGTCTAATGAGGGGAACCCTCTACAATTGATGCATTGTTGGAGCAATTTCAGTTAGTTTTTTGCAAATCAGATTGGAAGATATTTATATTATTTATCAGAGAGGCAAATCTGTGTTTTTTATGGTAGTTTGGTGAATTTGCATCCCTTCTAATTGAGTCGTACAGCTCTAGGCAAGAGCTGACGACATCTAAGGTGGAGGAATGTATTGTACCAGTCTATACTTGAGCAAAAACAGTTCATAGATGCAAATCAAAGTATCTTTTCAGTGAATTTGTCTTTTAATGAGCCTCCGGACTCAGCCATACAGCCTCAGTAGTCTACACATCATCATCCATTTGTGGTGCTAGGGTTTGTGGTAGCATCTCGCCATCAAACTCCTTAAAAATCAAGAATTACTAGTGGATCAGAGATAGTAGTGATTGGAATAAAAAATTGCAAGTGAAATTCGAAACCCCAAATTATTGTTGTCAAATTCTTCAGAACTATTCAAGCTAGTTGTTGATTAATCTAATGAGACATTACAGTCCTCCCCTCCCGAAGTTCCTTGCCCACAAGCAATGTTAAAGTATAGCCTCTCCTTCCCATGTGGCATCCTCTACGGGAAAATCCCTCCAAACCAAGTACTCCCTAATGACTGCTCCTCAACCTCCTCTCCCTCATGTCCAAAATCTCAGAGAGGAATCAGAATGAATCTGCCCTCATCCAATGAAGATAACTCAAGTGAAGATACAATGTGCTGCCCCAAAGCCTTCTTCTAGCACGATACATGAAATACATTATGTATCTTGCTCTCAAAAGGTAACTCAAGCTCGTAGGCCACCTTTCCAATCCTCAATACCCTGTATGGCCAATAAAACCTCGGCTCTAGTTTCTCCACCCCACTCCTCTTAAGTGTACTTTGTTTGTACGGTTGAAGGCGCAAGAAGACCATGTCTCCCACCTCAAATGACCTCTCTGTCATGTGACGGTCTGCATACATCTTTTGTTGGTTCTGTGCATGTTGAATATTATCCTTAAGTGCCTTAAGGATATCCTGGCAGTCCTATAACATATCATGAGCTCTAGGCACTCTACTGTCACCCAACGCCAAATCCACAAATGATAGTGCATCATATCCATATAAAGCTCATAAGGGATCCATACCAATGGCCATGTGGTACGTAGTATTATAGCAGTACTCACCCAAATATAACCAACGCACCCATGCTCTCTATTGCCCCGAGACATAATTACGCAAATAACCCTCCACTGATTTATTAACTACCTCTATTTGTCCATTTGTCTAAGGGTGGTAACTAGTAGTAGGAGTCAACTCTGTACAAGATAGCCGAAAAAATTCTTGCCAAAAGATACTCATGAATCCGTTGTCTCGGTCACTGACAATGGTCCTGAGAAACCCATGTAGTCTGAACACCTCACGATAGAACAACTTTGCTAGCTGAGATGTTGTGAAATCAGCTGCAATAGGAAAGAAATGAGCATACTTCATCAATCTATCCACAACCACATAAATACAATCTCTCCCCTGGACTGTTGGAAGACCGGTAATGAAGTCCATAGATATATCTTCCCACATTTGCTCTAGAATGGGCAATGGCTGCAAAAGACCCACTGGAAAGGTTTGCTCTGACATATTTTGCTGACAAGTCACACACCACGCACATGACGCAAGAAATCATCCTTGAGGCCATTCCATGAGAATCTCTCTGATCTGCATGTATGTCTTGAAGTACCCCTGATGCCCTGCAAGTGGTGTGTCATGGATGGCTCCTAAAATGTGCTCCTTAAGTTTTGATCCAAGAACCAAGTAAATTCGGTTTTTGTAGTATATAACATCATCAATCACTATATATCTGTCATCCTAAACCAAATCTTCCATAATCTCGCATGCAAATTGATTTTTGGAATACTCAACTAATAGTTGAGACTTCCAATCTGCTGAAATCTCACTCAAGGAACATAGGATAGCGATTGTATACCTCTTTGAAAGTGCATCAGCAACAACATTCTTCTTCCCTTTGACATGCTCGATGTCAAAAACATATGCATGCACCCTACTAACCCATTTTTGTTGACGCTCATTAAGCTCTTTATGTTCCAGGATGTATTTCAGACTATTGTGGTCAATCCTCACGACAAACTTACCACCTACCAAGTACTAACGAAACTTTGCCAACGCATGCATAATGGCGAGCATCTCCTTGTCATAGGTGGAATAGAGTCTCTCATTATCTCTCAGCTTCCTACTCTCGTAGGCATTAGGATGGTGATTCTGCATAAGAACCGCTCCAATACCCTCTTCTGATGCATCACACTCCAACACAAAGGGCTGAGAGAAATTTGGAACAGCCAACACTGGACAACTGCTCATAACTTGCTTAAGCCTATCAAATACAACATGTGCCTCATTTGACCATCTGAAGGCACCCTTTCGTGTGAGATTTGTCAAAGGAGTTGTAAGTTGTGAATACCCCTTAACAAATCTCCCGTAGTAAGCACATAAACCAAGGAACCCACGCAGCTCTCAAATGTTCCTAGGTGGTGGCCAATCTTGTATCGCCTGAATCTTCTCATCATGAACCTTAACTCCATCCTAACAAATCACATGCCCCAGGTCTAAGATCTTTGTAAACCCAAATTTACATTTGGACATCTTGGGAAACAGAGATTGAGCCTCCATAATACCAAGCACCTCATCCAAATGTTTCATGTGTTCCTCCAAGTCCTATTGCATATCAATATGTCATCAAAGAACACAAGTACAAACTTACGCAATTGCTTATTGAATATGTGATTCATGCATGACTAGAAGGTAGAAGGTGCATTAGTGAGGCCAAATGGCATCACCAAGAGCTCATAATGCCTTTAATGACATCTGAACGTTGTCTTATGTATATCCTCATCATGAACCCGAATCTAATGGTACCCTGAACGACGATCAATCTTCAAAAAGAATATTGCCCCATGAAGCTCATCCAACTCATCCATGCGCGGAATAGGATACTTGTTCTTAATTGTTTTCTTATTCAGTGCATCGTAGTCAATGCACAGCGCATAGTGCCATCCTTCTTCACCAACACCATAGAAGAAGCAAAGGGGCTAGAACTAGGCCTGACATGCCCAATATCCAGTAACTCACGGATGGTCTTCTCTATCTCATCCTTGAATTTCTTAGGACGATGATGGGCAGTGGTAATCACAGACTTAGCGCCCTCCTCAAGCTCAAAACTTTGGTCAGGAGGTACGCCAGGAGGTATGTCACCAAAAACAAGGTTGTGCTTATCCAATATCCTTTGAACATCCTGTGACGGTGACTTGGATGAAATGAAGCACTATGTCGCCCAAGCAACATCTCCATGCCTGAATAAGGACTGCATCCTACGAGCTGAAACCACCATCGGTCCTCCATCAGAAAGTGCCTTAAGCACAACCTTCCTGCCATTTGCCATAAACTCAAGTTGCATCCTCATAAAATCCTGTGCATATCTCCCAAGGGACTGTAACCACTAGATGCCCAAAAGTGTATCAATCTCTCCAAGTCCCACAACATAGAAATCATTTGTTAGTGTATAGTCACCCATTTGTATACTGAACTATGGAACTCTTCTAGTGCACCGTAGAGTGAATCCATCTGCCACTATCACACTACATTCGGGAAGTCCTCTGCTTGCAACCCTTGTCTGGCAACCAGTCCCTCATCTATAAAATTATGTGTAGCTCCATTGTCCACCAAACATGTCACATGTTTTTCCTTGATCACTCCCTTGAGGCGAAAGGGATGGATCTTGAGAACTCCTAAAAGAGTGGCGATAGCACCCTATGTCACAGCCACTACATCATCATCTCCAAGCTCTATCTGTTGTGCCTCTTGCTCACCCTCAGCACCACTATCCTTAGAGCCTGTATCCTATAACTGCTCATCATCCACATCAGAGGTGACCTCAATAAGATGTGCCTTGCCTTTTCCAAGGCATCTTTGTCTCGGCTCCCAAGGCTCCTTACATGAGAAGCACAACTTCCTCCTAAATTCATTGTGTGACTCCTATTCCACACTCTTGCGCTGTGTAGAAGCCTTCTGAAAAGACTTGGAGCCTCTAAAGGGTTTCTTATCCTAATGGTAAGAAGAGGATGGTGGTGTAGTGTCCAACTCTAGTGTGGTCTAAATAGCCTCCTCCAGGGTCTTGAGCTTGAAAGCTTTAACCAAACCCCGTAATCTCTCATGCAACCCCTCAATGAAAAGCATCACTAGCCGCCTAGGAGGCATCTCTAGAACCATGAAAACAATACGTTGAAACTCATTAATGTAAGTCTTAATGTAACCAATCTGTCTCATCAATGCTAGAACTCTGTAGTATAGCTCCACATCCTTCTGATCGAATCTAGCAATAAGACGCTCTATGAACTCTGTGTAAGAGTGCATGAGACCATGGTTATGAGTGACCAACCCATGGTGCTACCAATCATATGCAGCCCCCTCCAAGTGTAGCACAACAAACTGGATGGGCTCCTGCTCAAACATAGGCTTAAGTGAAAAGTATATATCCATCTTGTGCACCCAAACTCATGCACTAATCTTCCCACTACCATGAAAAGGGGATAAAGTAAGCTCGTTGGTCGCTCGCTTAAGATCCTCATTCTGTTGTTGTCTGGGCCATCTATCTCCCCTAGGCCTCAAACTGTCCTTGCGCTGTGCACAATACTGGGGTAGTGGGAAAGCATCTTTGACATGTTGTGGAAGGGCTTGTCACTCATCAGTAGCTGTCATCACTATATCCTAAAATCCAACACCCTCCAATAGGTCTACCGGTGCCTGCTCCTCTCTAGGAAGAAAGTGTGTTGTCGGGATAATTAGTAATTGTCAGTCGAGGAGTCGGTGGTTGGCTGACGATTGCCGATGGTTGGCACCCGACACCCTTATATATATCATTGTACTTATCTTCGTTATGTTATGTTATGTTGGAATGTTCGTATGGTGTTCTGGAGATACATTGTAATAATTTTGTGATCAATGAATATACATCAGAGTTCTCTATACATTGTGCATATGCTTACAGTTACATTTTACTTGCATTCTATTATGTTCTGAACACACCCTACGGGGTAAGCATTTGACTCCGTTGCTTGAACAAATCTGGGGAATGAACTACTCGAGGGGACAGTAGACATATGAATGGCGAGAGCACTATAATCGATCAGCCAACAAACGAACAAGTCACCAGTGACGAAGAATTTGAAGGGGAAAGAGCACTTATGAAGGATTGTGCAAATATACTGAAGGCAGCCATCGACACTTACGTCCAAAGGGAGGGAAAACGCGAACTTCCTGAGAGTGTGGTCTGGAATACACTTGGGGTAAGTTCAGCAATGGATCATCTTATGCGCCACTTGCCAAGGCCTTTAGCACAACACTTTATTGCTCTCCACAACCTGCGAGAAGAGGAAAATTGGGAGGATCCATGCCAACAGATATTACAGCGGTACGAGGTGACGACCCAAAGGGAAGAGGAGTGTGACGAGAGCCGTCGACGGCAACACATCCTCAATCCATACAAAGGAAGTAATTGATGCCACTGACATTGAACAAATATAGGAAGCATATTCCGAAGGGAGAAAAGAGCGAGCACGAAGCCCTCCAAAGAGCATTAAGGTTGGAAGAGCAAGCTGAGCGGAGATGGCGGCTACGGAAAATTGCGGAAGGATTAACTGAAGGGGACCGCGGGAACACAGAGGGGTTACCCGAAGGGAACCAGGAGAGTGTCGAAGGGTACAGAGTGGACCAAAGTGCCGAAGGACATATCAATGGGGGATTGGCAGAAGGTGATGAAGTATATGAGTTCGTCGAAAATACCCGACGCCGTTTGGGACACTTGACCCTCACATTACAAGAAATTAGGAATGGCCGAGGAGTAAAACCAAAGACCCCGTATCGAAGCGAGGCAAGGGGATCGGAGGCCGGAAGGACACAGTGCGGAGCACACCGAAGACAGACGCATAGAGGATACGGGCGTAGCCAAGAATGTCAGGAGGACACAGGGACGTCGTAGTCAAAACAATTTGTTTGAGTCCAATGCAACGAACTTGGGAGCAATTCCAACTAAACCGAGTGCACAGAGTGGGTCACAAAACTTGGGAGCAATTCCAACCGGACCGAGTACATAGAGCGGGCCACAGAGAAACACCACAATGTCAAAAAACCAGAAGTTGTTTAAGTTCACGAGGGATGGAATGAAGGATCTCGTGTAGCACTGCAGAATGTGTGAAACAATCTGGTCGGCCAATGGGTAGACCAACCAAGATGATTGGGTGGTACAATTTCCCACAACACTACGCAGGGTGGCGATAGACTGGTTCTTTGAAGTAGACAAAACCAAGGTGAGCACATGGTCTGACTTGAAGAAGGTATTCCAGGCACAGTTCAAACTGCTTCGGGATGATAACGAGATTGTAGTCGAGATCTACAACACGAAGCAGAGCAAGAATGAAAGTGTGAGAACATATAATCGGCAGCTCAAGGAGTTGCTCGGGAAAATGGAAAATCGACTAGGAGATGGACTGAAGAAACGGTTTGTGGAGGGATTGAAATCCTCCTTGAAAAAGAAGATGAAAGTTGCTCCCCCAACATCATATGAAGATGCTTACAATCGGGCCATGGATATAGAAAGTGAGGACAAGACGTCGCGGAAAAAGAAGCGGTTGGATGATGATGACTCTTCGGAGGGGAGCAGTAGCGATGAGGAAGCAAGTAAGAAGGTGCAAGCATTACAGAAGGACATGCACCGTATGATGAAAGAATTCAAGGCCATGAAGGGGAGTAGTAGCAAGAGTGAAGGGGAATTGTGGTGCGTAGACTGCTATGAGAGAAAATCACTTTTTTGATCTATCATTGTCTTCATCTTTCTTACTGGACCCTTCAGGATGGTAGCCGTAGGACAACTTGGCTCTAATACCACTATAGTGGTTACCCTTGTTCTGATTTTTTTGTGTTTACTTGTTTGATTATGAACAAAAAGTTGTGACAGTGAACCATATACAGAATGGAAAATTGTTGATAACTAATAACTGAAATGATAGCACATTAAGATTTACCAACAAGACAACAACTTATTCCCAACCAATTTAATGGGTTGCACAAGACACAGAAAATTAGATATATTAATAAAGTAGTACATACATACATATATATATATATATATATATATATATATATATATATATATATATATTATACAGCAGATTGATCATTCAACATACCCATGCGTTGCCCGAAACTCTGATTTCATGATTGAATGCAAGCTTCCTACTAGTCACGGCAAACTCTGATATAATTCCCTTTTGCGTTATAGTTTTGTATCTTCAGCAATGTATATAAATTTGCATTCAATGTTGTATCACTGAGGTAACGCACAGCAACATATGCATTCCACATTAAACTCCCTTATTATTGCTTCAACACCTATCCGAAATGCCAATGGAGAGATATAACTTCTGCAAATATAAATAACCAGTCAAGTGTGAGTGCTTCAGCCAGCTACTATATGGGTCAAAACTCCAAAGCCTAGGGTTCAAGCTATATACAGATAAAGCTCTCAGCTACACGTTACCTTCAGATTTCTCAACGCTAACTTGGGTTTCTCAGACTTGTACAACAATCATAAGTTCATGAAACTGATTTATATTTATAACCAGCAATAGCAATGCAGCTGGAAATGTCTATGGCAGCATATATATTACTCAAACTCTTCAAAACACTTCTCACAAATTCTGTTGTAAGTTTGAACACCTTAATCTGATAAATATGAATTGTAAAGAATTATTTTATACCTTACAACCGCAGTACCTTCTTTCCAGAAATTTGAAACACAAGTGAGATACCTGGATAATATCTCCAACTAACAATGGGTTTTCGTCCATTGCCTCCAAGCTTGAGGGTTTATGTCCTCAAACCTGCTGAAAGCCAAATCTCCCAAATTCTCCAAGAGAAAATAATAAACCAAGCACGCTGAAAGAGAGCCCTTGAATCTCTTTTATAACACTCTCATAAGAGCTCATTCACTCACCTTGCCCATGTGGGATAAACAAAAACACCTTTTACCTTTTTCTATTTTTTCAGGATTTTGCTTTTTCCCCTATTTTATAGTGATTCCTATTTTTCTGCGATGCTTTTTTCCTTTAATCTGAAGTCTCCAAACATTTTAAAATTTATATCTCCAATGTGTTATTAAAAAAAGGGGAATTCTTTTAATTAAATATTTCCCACAACTATAGACTTAACATTAATAAAGTTAAATCTAAATATTTAACTTTATAAATTGACTTTATTAATGCACAATAAATCATATCAATGATAAATAAATCTTTGTCAATATTAAAGATTTACCATCGACATGTCACTGCCACTGGAGGTCCCAAACCATGTCCAAAATGACTTACAATAAATAGTAAGTATGCTTGAAACTGCCTCAGAATCGCATCTAACTAAAATTGCCTAGGCTAAATATCATCAAGATCCCTTAAAAGTCTTGGTTAGCCTACACACCATGGAGAAATAGGCTAACGACAACATCATACAACGCGTTGCTAGAAAAGGGAACATTACACAAATGACTTAGTTTTACAATTATGTATTTCTTTAATTTTTTAGTATATAATACACACACATACCTGAACGTACCCAAACTCCAAAAAAACAATTGCACGTACCCACGTACAAGGTTCTCATACTCGTACCCAAACCGACAACTTAGCCAAATGGTCTACTCATGGAAAATTCCACATCAGCCTCAAGGATTCATGCTAATTACTAAGAACTCAAAAAGGAATGTAATGAAATGAATTTTAGAACAATCGAAGACGATTGATAGAATAGTAGAAAATTTAAAATCACACCAGGTCTAACTACCGTATTCTTTATCAAATGAAATTTTTATGCTTTTAGGATCGCTGCAAATGTAATAGCACTGCCTAGATTGTATATGGTATGTGTTTTCCAAATGCAACAATCTCCCTTTCTTTTATATTGCGAAAGAGGCTAGGAGAGACATGTCTATTCAATATAATTTAATTAATCTTATAATGTTTCATCAATCAGTTATTAATTTAGAATAATAGATTTAATATTATATATTAAATCTCATATGATTAATAATAATATAATATCAGGGTTACCCGGGGATGCGTCCCCGCCCAAAATCCCCCGTTTCCGGAACGAGGACGTTTCGGGGACGGGGGGACAGCTAGGGGACGTCCCCACCCCGTCCCCAGTTTTCAAAAAAAGACAGGGGACGTCCTGGAAACTAGGGGACTTCGCCCAAAATTGGGGGGACGGCTGGGGACGCCTTGGGGACGACTGGGAAGTCCCCAATAGGATAGGCTGCATCAACACTTTAAAAAACACATTTTTCTTTTATAAAACCCTTTCTTTTTTTAATTTTGGAGTAGGCCCCTCCTTCCAAGTTTGCCATATTATATTTATTATTGTTTGGTTAGTTAATTCCTACTGTTTGGGGTCCTCTGATTAGTATTTGGCAGCATTACATTAAGAATTGTTAAATTAAGAATGTTGTTACAGTCATGCTACACACTCACAATCATATAGCAGATTGTTTGCAAGGTTTTGGGAAAGTATGAACAGTGCATTAAAGATCTGGAACATGCATCTTTATGTCATTTTGTGACAATACATCAGTACTAGGTTGGTTTTGTGCTGGTTTGGGTCCTTCGTAGAAGATTTGGTGAAAAGTGGAGGTTGCATCAAGGTGTCATCTTGCTGTAACAGACCTATATCATGATTGGAATTGTATAGCAAACTTGTTCGTATTAATATCAGTCCACTTACAATGAACAGGAGGTGTAGTTTTAGGTGAGTAACAGTGTAACCCCAATTTAGATCATTGGAGAATGTGGTCTAGAGTGAGAAGAGCATTGGGAGACATATATTTGATCC
>MU228147.1:546511-565927 GCA_018584345.1 Thuja plicata | reverse complement strand
AGCTCCCTCTGTTACGGAACCATACATGGCCCCAATCATGAAAATATCTTGCTTCAAGAGACTCATCATCTGGTACATGATCATGTTGAAATTTTGATCATAACATTATCCACAGGAGCAATTTCCCGTACACAAGTGTACTTGTCTGATTCCAACATGAGTGAATGTAATAAACAGTGGATTTATCCCCAGGCTTGGCAACACCAAACATTCATGATAATGTGGCTCCCTTCTGAAGTAGATATCAATCTTTTTTTCCTGCAAGAGCATCTCCGAAAAAGATCAAGGCAAATATCTCTTATAATACGTATAGAATTACAGATGACAGAGAGACTACAATGAGTAGATAAATGTAATATTAAAGGATAATAGATACTTATCTGCACATCAACATCCTTGACACAAGTTGCTTCAATGAAGGTCCATATACATCAAATCAGAAAACACCTTCTCAGATTATTTGAGAGACATCTCCCCTTTGAATCATCTCCCCACTAAGGATGGTTCAAATGGGAATGTAACATTGGTTATTATTCCCCCCACAATGTACAGTTCCCACTCTTATATCGTTGAACAATTCTCATGTCTTCTTGTGAAATGACTTGATTGCTCCAAGAAAGGTGACACTCTATAATTAATGCTTTCTTTATAGAAAGAGACACCCTTCCTTGAATACGTTCTTTGTTAATGCTTGACCACGATCATAATAAATTAATATATCTCTTTAATGAATGCCGCTTTCAGGAATTTCACATAGACCCGTACACAGTCCGTCATAACTTTTGAACCCCACACTTTCTCTCCAATCGCTCCGGTAAGATTCTTCAAAATTTGTTTGTCACCAACATATCCAAAATTCAGAAAAATCCAACGGTGGATTTGTGAGATATGGTCCCTGTGCTGAGACTGTATTTTTTGAGACAGTCACACATTCAGCATCAACAAACTACTCCCTTACATTTGCAGTCTGGCTCTGATACCATGTTAAGTCTTAGGATCGCTGCAAATGTAATAGCACTGCCTAGATTGTATATGGTATGTGTTTTCCAAATGCAACAATCTCTCTTTCTTTTATATTGGGAAAGAGGCTAGGAGAGACATGTCCCTTGAAGGGACATGTCTATTCAATATAATTTAATTAATCTTATAATGTTTCATCAATCAATTATTAATTTAGAATAATTGATTTAATATTCAATATTAAATCTCATATGATTAATAATAATATAATATATATTAGTATTAATCAACTTATATTATATGTATTCTAAATGATCATACGACTGAAGCTACAAACATTAACAATGCCCATCAAAAGAGTAAATTATACATTCATGAACACAATAGTGATTTGCGATTTTAACCTTAACCTTCGGCGGAGGGAAAATCTCTACAGCCAAACAATACCATAGCAGATATACAGATGCTTGACAGTTGAGAGTGCAAAGCACAGCAATCTGAGCTATTCACAGAGTGTCTCTGCTACAAGATTTAAAATAATACCAAGAAATTTAAGAATGGATGGTTCGTTGACTACAATACAGCAGAACAACTAGTTCAGAATAGTAAGAAACTAAATTTGCTCATTTTTCATTAACATAAAAAAATGGATAGGATATGTATAACTCCTCACTTTCACCGTCATTCAGTTCAAACTTCAAACCAAGAAATTTCTAATATTCTCAGTGGGGAAAACTGAAGAATGTTACAACAGAAACTAATGGTAATTCCAATTCATACTCAAACAACTTTCGAAAAGAAAACCTAATTAATTTTGAGAGTGAAAGAAGGCATATTAAGAAAAGGTCCCATTAGCAATGAGCTTCATATGTGTACCGGTTCACCCTCTCCTTTTAACAATCGAGGATCACTCAGCACATCATGACTGCTTTTAATTTTCTCCTTCACAGAAGCCAGTGCTTTTTCCTCCTCTTCTGCTTCATCCCCAAAGGAAAGCAAGTTCAATTTTCTGCAAAAATAAAATAAAAATGTATTCTACAGTTACTAAGAAATCCATGCTTTTACTTTAACACTTGATTTGATTATTACATCCCAATTTCCATATATTCTTAAAAAAAATCTGCTGTCTCCCTACAGATTCTATCTGAATCCTACTAGGTAATTCCAAAGTATAGTTGTCCTTGAAACATGTATTTATAAAGATTAACTTCCAGGTGCATAAACCTTTTGATACTGCATATAGTATTTCTGAATCTAAAATTACCAACTACTGAATATGTACCAAATTAAGGAAAATGGTTACCTTACAACCAATCTCTATTGCAAACCAATCTAGGTGCTTCACAATATCAACCTTTATTTCTCATATAAATATGAATCATGTGGCGGCTTACTAGATAAATGCATGCTTCAGTTTTGAAGGCATAAAGTTATCAATTTGCAATGATTATGCCACATTCCATTATCTCCATCATAATTCTGATTTAAATGATGACAGAAATATTTTCATTTTATACTGCAACATTATAAGTAAGTACCAAGAAATCCTCAGAACTAATACCAATGATGCTGCAAAAGGAGTCTCACCATATGGAGATAAAATTGGTCCGAAAACATTCCAAAAGGAATTTAAATAATTTACATGGATTACATGCTTCTGATACATGGTTCATAATTCAGATGATTCTCCAAACAAATATTGGATCAAAAGATATAGGCATATCAGCAGCCAGACCAACAAGTTCAAAATGTCATGGCAAATAGATCATTAGGACTGATGGGCAAGCATAATTAATGATTAAGAGTTTAACAGATCACACATAATTAATGATTAAGAGTTTAAGAGATCACACAAATTCAGTGCTCCCACTTACAAGCTACAAAGCAAAAAAGGACAAGTAGCAAGGATATCACTCAGAATTTGTCTAAACTGATTTTCACATTTATTGAAATTGGTCAAAATTATTAAATTAGGCAGGTGAGGCAAGAGGGCGAAAACTGGGAGGAAATAGAAATAGGGGACTGAAGACTGAGCTTGTGGAGGACAATGTCCAAGTAAAAGAATTGCAGGTCATAATAATAGAATATACATTATTGGCAATTTGAGAAGCACCAATTCCCATAAGTGAATGAGTGATACAAGAATTTTCAACAGAGATGCTGACACCTCTGAGAAGCAAGATCATTCCATTATAAACTGCGATTGCCTAATTTTAGTTCAAAGAAACTAATCTTTCTTAATTCTAAAGTGGTTGTGTTTGCTCTGTTTGGTAAGCAGCTTCCGTATAGCATGTCCCCACAACTCTTGGACCGTTGAGAGGGAGGTAGGGAGAATCCGGACAACAAACATGACCAATGCAAGATGATGACTAGGTTTGAACTATGCATAAATAAATCAAGAAACGAAAAACATGAGTGTAATACACTAAAATAGGATACTGCCAAGGATAATAATTAGGCTAACCTTGAGACTACAAGTAGGCCTCTTAGAAGTTGCTAAGGAAATCTCTCTTTATAACAACTGCCTTCCCGAATAATATTACTTGGAAAAACTCTCAATGGAGATATCTTTACATTCAACTTGGAACCCTCAATGACGTAAATTCCTGAGCCCTAACAGATCCTTGAATTAAGCTAACTTGGTTTCAATCAAGACCTTCACAAATATGGCAAATGCCTAGTCATTTGTGATGCATTATTCTAACTGAACAGCATATTCAGGATCAATTTGCAAATGTAATCATCTTTTCTGCAAGTATAGGCAAATACATGTAAATTTCAATATCTTTTTTCTTTTTTTAGCCACTTCTTGTTCCATTTGAACATTTCTAGTGTGTAGGGGTTTGCATTTCAGATGGTGTTTACACTTCGGAAATTGCACCCACCTCCAAGTTTTGTGCAACTTAATTTTCAACATAGTTAACAGGCCAGAAAATTCATTTTGGTTTGGGAGCCCCAAAAAATTCAGATATCCAGAATTTTCATCAAATTCAGTGAAATCTATAGGACTTGAAAAACATTAACTGAATCGGACAAATACAGTTGATAAAAAAAACAAGCAATAGCAACAAGGCAGCCTTGAAAAACACTGTTACCGTATCCATCTTGTCCAAATCTGTCGGTTCTGCTTTTACATTTTTTACCAACTGCATTTGTCTTATTCAGTTCATTTTTTTCAATTCCAATAAATTTTAACGAATTCAATGAAAATTCCAGATATCTGGATCTTTTTAGCCCTTTAACCAAATTGAATTCCCATACCTGGTAACTATATTTAAACTAACGTGCACAAAATGACAAAACTTCAAAGAGGGTGCAATTTTGCACAAAACTTTGAAGAGGGTGCAATTTCCAAAGTGTTTTCAAGTTCAACATAGTTAGCAGGTACAGATATCCAACTTAGTTTGGGAGACAAGAAATTCAGAAAACCAGAATTTTTCATCAAATTCAGTAAAATCTATAGTAATTGTAATATAGAGAGCTAATTGTCCAAATATAGTCGGTCAAAACAAAGTCCCATCTGGCTGGATTTGGACCAGACCCACTGGGATTTGGATCAGATCCGGCTAGATCTGGTAACGGTGCTTTTTCAAGGCTGCCTTGTTACACTCCCTTCCTTGCTTTAACCTCTCTACCTATAATTCTACTCTTATCTATTCCTATTTCCTAACAATATCATCAAGGATTATCCCTCAATACTGTGCAAAATTATGGTATTCCGTTTGTTTATTCTAGCTGTGCTTTATTTCCTTTCCCACTTCAATTTGGATTTTTTTACATAATCCTGTAATAGTGCTCACTTCAATCTCTCTTGCTTGTGATTCTCATTCCACTAATGTTATGTTTCCTAATGGCATAGTCCCAGACATTTACTTATTCACTTGGGTTTACTTATTCGCTTTGGCTATAAACAGATTCTTCTTCAAATACAACATCAGTATGAATTTAAAACCATGCTGTGACTTAAGATCTAATGTCTCCTTATTTCATATGGCAAGGTCTTCTTATTTCAAAGAGATGTTGAAACATAAAACTACAGCTAAACTCTCTAACGTGGCCCATAAAGAACAAAGGTTGTTAGGTCCCTAATCGACAAAAAAATATGCAAAGGCAAAGATATCGATGGAGCAGATTAGACCAACATGGATTGGCACTAGTTGTTCCATTGTCATGGATGAGTAGACTAATATTTGACACCAGATACACATTAATATAATTATAACATGTCTAGCTAATTCATATATTCTTAGAGCTTGATTTCTCTAGGAATCATAAGGATGTTGATTACCAATTTGTCCTTTTGAAGGAGGCCATAGAGAAGGTTAGGCCTCCTAATATTGTGCAAGTTGCAATTAATTCGGCACATGTTCAGATGTTATTGGGTTTGGCGATTGACAGTGCTTACAAACAATTTTTTTGGACTCCATGTTATATACATGCTTTGAAAGACATTTGAAAAATTAATTGGTTGAAGCTAAAGACATACAAATGTTTGTATGTAACCACCATGCATCACTTGTGCTAATATGATTTTATTTAGAAAATATTCTACAAACCAATTGAGACTGGATATGCTAGATATTTCATTTTGTTGGAAAGGATGTCGGAGGCGTAGGATGCTCTACAATCCATGGTGAATTGTGAAGAGAGGAAGAAGTGGACTGAATCAGAAACAAAAGTAAGGAAGAGTGAAACAAAGGGTATTTGATATCACTTAGTGCTCCACTATTATATGTGAGATATTTTTATTTAATATATATGTATTTGTTTTATTTTTATTTTTTATTTACAAGTAAATATTGTTATTTTTTTTTGTTTTTAAATGTTACTTGCAATTATATTAGTTCTTTCGAATCATCTATTGTGGGGATAATCAGGTATGCAGATATAGAGTCTCCTAGCCTTGGTAAGATTTATAAGACTTTTGATAGCATGCTTGATCAAATGAGGCAAACAATTCATGACAAGGATAAATTATATGACAAACATATTAGGCCTATTGTCCCAAAATGGTATAATGCAATGTACATCCCTCTTCATATGGCAACCTATGCTCTTAATTCCACAGGATATGCAACTAGACCTAGTCGAGTTCCTCCTTAAGATGATGAAATCATGGAAGGGTTTATAAAAGCCCTTTGTAAGATATAAAGTGCCCAGGATGCAACCATACTTTGAGAGTAATGGCTTCAATTTTCCAATCTTCGAGTTCCTACATTCAACAAACCAAACGCCAGGACAGATAGGATCACTATTGCACAAAATGACCATATTGGATAGTTTAACTTTTATAGGAATGATACACCAAAGCTAAAGCAACTTGACATTTCCCTATTCTCATCGATTGTTGGTCCCTCTATTGCAAAGAGAAATTGGTCCATCTATGGCTTTATCTAGTCGATTAAAAGTTATATGCTTACCTCTAGATGAACAAAGAAGCTCATTGTAGTTCATTGTGCTTTCAGGACTTCAAGATCAATAGACTCCTGAGCACAAGCGAACTCCAATCACACATCGGAATGTTGATCTTGAAGCTGTTAGGTCGATTGATGAGGAGGTGCAGCCAAGATTGTTGGGCTTCCATTCAATGACATACAGCTTCCGCCACAAAGTGACAAATTCAAACTCTTTTGATATTAATAGCCACGATGAGGCCTTGTTGTACTTGGTAGTAGTACTATATTTTTTTGATGCTATCTATTGAAAAATGACTTTGAAGTTTGAACTTTGAACAATCAAATAAAAAATTATTGCTGTTATAAGTTACAGCTTATATCATTAGCTACAAACATGAATCATGATATATTTATTGCTGTTACACAAGTGTCACTACTGTCACTGTCTTAAGTTTTTCAATTTTTATTTGTTGTTGTCACTGTCTTATTTAATAAGTTTTCATTTATTGTTGGAACTGTCTTAATAATATATACTGCTATCATAATATATTTATTGCTGCTATACTGCTGTCTCTGTCATAATTAGAGGTCATGTCAACAGTTATTTGATATCAGCTAAACTTGTAGAGATTTGAGTATCCCTATAGATATACTACTGTCCCCATTATATGGCCCCCAGACTACTCTCCCCTGCCACACAGCTGTCGCTGTCCCCAAAGTACCATGGGACATAGAGAAAACTCCATTAACAAAGGCGTTATGGCGGTATGAACTAAAATGAAATTCTGAAAAGGTTTGGTTTTAAATAGAAATTGTTGGAAAAGGAACTATTTTGTGGGAGTAATCAATTTAGTCAGGGGATGATAAAGCTTATGAGTTATGAGTAGGTGATTGCTAGAGCCTTGTGTGTATTCCCTACACTCTCTAAGAGCCAATTTGAGAATTAGTCTTCTTAAATTGTGTAGGATTGAAAGTAAGTAAACGGCTTGAAGTGTATGCTACTCACTCACTTTAGATGTTAAGCGAGCCAAGATGTGGTGCATCTTCTCTCACAACTTGGATGTTAAGAGTAAGATGCAGTGCATCTTCTTGCTCACCTTGGATGCTAGAGAGCCAAAGTAAAGTGTTCCTTCTTATTCATTTTGGATACCATAGAACCAAGACGTTAAGTTTATTTTATTAATGAGACCTATGTGTCCAAGATTCATCTTTGGATAACTAAGAACCAAGGTGGATAACCACCTCATTCAAACCTTAGATTACTATTTTCATCCTTCTTAATGGAATCATATGTGATTTGTCATGTATTGAAGAAAACATGATCAAGTTTGTTTTTTGTAATTTCCACTTCACTGTTGTGTTTGTGTATGCTATCCATGTTCCCTACCTACTACGCAAGGTGGGAGTGGACATCTATGATCCACAAAGTCAAGTAGTAGAGTTGTTCATCTATAAAAATCTCACTTGGAACTTGGTAGAATTCTCAGCTTTACTTTATCATTGTTCAATTTGACTATTTGGGCAAAATTGTAAATTGACAGTACTTGTAATATTTGAACTTGTAGACGTAGTCTAAACATATCCATCTAGGTATTCTATGGATGTTGATATCAATTTGCAATCTTAATTGTGTTGTGATTTTTGAGCAAAATTGGACTTTGAACCAAGAAAATCTTTTAGGGTCACAAAACATGAATATGCAGGTTAAATGTCATGCCTCTGCCAAAGATGAGATCGCAGTCAGATTATGGCATTTACATCTGTTAAATTTTTTGAAAAAAATAGAAATTAAATGAGGGCCGATTAGGATTTAGATGTAATCAAAGGCTGACCTGTTCAGTATTTTAAAATAAATTTAATTAATTGTAGAGGCTGACCCCTTTCAATAAATCACACCTTTTGGGTATTGTATAAAAGGGTGATTGGAAGAGGAAGGTTGAAAATGTAACTCAATAAAATATTCTACGAAGTAATAGAAGATAGGAGCAGAGACAAACCTCAAGGACGGCAAGTTAAGTAAATTAAACAGTGATTCCATTTTAGGGAGAATCAATGAGTGATACAAACAGCAATTATAAAGGGAGGAATGATAATGAAAGAGGAAGTAATTCGTTAGTAACTGTAGCAGTGATCTTAACTCAAGATTAATTAGTTGCAACTTTGGCAACCCTCTTAAACAGCAGGTCAAACAAGAGAAGGTGTGATACATTGGATCAAACGACCTTTCAGAAGGGACAGTCATTCCAAGGGTCACACATCTTCAAAGATGATGATGAGATATAAGTAAAAAAGGATACAGTGGGAGAATGGAAGCAGATAGGCATCAATCAGCAGCAGAAGCAAACATATGTTCAGCAGAGATAATCAAACAAGACAGCAGAGAACAACAAAATAAGCAGCAAGAGAAAATCATATACAGCATTTATGAATGTCTGTGTGTGTGTATGAAAATAAATACGCATTTATACCTGATTATATGCAATTAATAGATATTTGAATTTAATGTCAATGTATTCATCAATAGGAAATTTTGCTATAATTGGTCATGTTGAGGGAATGGAGTGCAAGGAGGGGGAACAGTGAAAGATTCCTGACTAGGTACGGCTGAAATATCCTATCTGGCTATTCTTATGAGAAAAATGAAAATCTCTTGGATTTTTCACAAATAAACCAAATAACAAGAGTTAAGAAAAATTGAACTTTCATGCAAACATTTGGGATTTTCTCTTAAATGCAATGTAATTACTTACATCAAAAAGCTAAGAAAGTTCTGATTTACATTACCAACTGATTTTGTTTGCATCAATTGTAATTTCAAGAATTGATATTAATGTTAAGCTTTTACATACCAATTTCCACTATAGCCGATCACTGTAACTTCCAGTGAATCCACTGAAACTTCTAGACTGATTAGACTAGGAAAGAAATGGAATAATTGAAGGCCGATCACATTTCGGCTCTTTCTTCAGCAGATAATAACTATCTCAGTTCCCATACACAAACCTAGGCACCATTAATGTCTCTTGATAGATTGAAGAATTCAGCATTTACTTGGGGTTGCGTCCAAGCATGAACCTTTCAAGTGTTGCGCCTTGAAAAGCAGAAGTCGATTCTTGCAGAGAAAAATTCATAAACGAAGATTCATTGATAGATAGAATGAATAATTATTCCCCATCAAACTTTATAGAGCCTCCAAAAAGCCATTGGCTTCATTTTTCTAATTCTTTATTTAGCACCTTAGGCAAATAATAATATTTGCCTCACATTTAATAATTCACCTCATGGCCTAGGAAAGACTTAAGTCATAACTTAAGTTGGCCCCTTTTTAATAATTGTCAATGAATAATTAAATTCTTATGAACAACAACCATATAGCTTTTTTGCCCCTTTTATTTAATTATCACCTTATCCCTTTTATTAACTTAATGGTTTAGCCTATGGGGAGAAAAATAATAGGCTAGCATTACTATCCTTTTATTTCTTGACGTGCTAGGCAAAAGTGGACATTACAACGGCACCTCGTAAAGATGGTTAAGGACCACAAGGCCACCTCATGATGATAGTTAAGGACCGCATGAAGCCAAGGAAGATAAGGTTTTGACCTTGGGCCTAGGGTTGAGGGTCAAGGGTACCTTAATTGATCAATTGTTGAAGTGAACCAATCATAAGAGGTGAGGGGTTGACATGATGGAGGGGAACAGTGTACAACCCTCAAAAGGTACACCACCTCATAATAATGTTTAAGAACCATCAGTTAAAGACCACATGAGGCCAAAGAGGATACGGTCCTATTGTTGGGCCTAGGGTAGAGGATACTTGAGGCACCTCATCATGTCTTTCATCACAACCTTCATTATGGTTGAACTCCTACCTAATCAATGGGATTTGTTGTGTGTGTGTGGGTATGTGTATTCTCACCTTATTCTTAAGTAAGGATTATATCTCTATCTATATCTTTCTATTTGTTTCATTTGGATTTGTGAACTTAGGGAAAAGTATAAGGTGCTCCAAGAAAGGGACATTACATTAAATTAGAGTGTTTAATTTTGATTTCTTATGTCTTGAAAGTGTAGTTGGATACATTTTTAATCCAATGGCATAATCTCTTCAAACTTCAATCAAAGATTTAGAGTGTCAAAAGTTATATGAAAAATCAAATATTCGAGCTTATTTCCCGGTTAGAGTAGAAATGTTTGCATACAAATGCAAATTGGGCTTGAGTAATTATTTCCCTTTTGTAGGTGGTCATTCCCTCTTTTGGCGTGAGAAAATTTGTCAAAAATTGAACGATCTCTCTCTCTCTCTCTCTCTCTCTCTTAGGGGGGGCGGGGTTTCCCTCTTGAAACCCACCATTTCTCTTTGGTTGGATTACTTGTTTTGGTTCTTCTGTTTGATTCTTGTTGTCTCTTCTTTGTTTCCTTGGTCACCGTTTGGTGTCTCGGCTGTGGGCTGGTCCCCTCTTTTGTTCTTGGTAGTCCCTTTGACCCATTTGGTGGTCATTAGTTGTACATTAATAAATTTCTCTCTCTCTCTCTCTGAAAATCAAGTTCACCAGTTTTGACAGTACAGTTTTCCTGCAACAAATGCCAGTTTGCGTAGGAGCAATGCCAATTCACCTAAGGTGAAGAGGATTGGTAAAAGGGGTGAATCGTAACAAAGAGCTGAAAACAGAAATTTCCAGGAAGGTACACAAAGTGAAAATAGACCCTTAGGACCTGCATTTCTCCCTTCTTCATCTAGGAATGTGTAATCATGATTCCTAAAGTGTTTTCAACATGTTTTAAGTTACATTGTTTCTTTGCTAAGAAAGAACATGCTCTTGTATGAACGATGTTGATTGGAAAGAGTCACAAGAGTGGTCTTGCTTGTGCAAGTGAATTTGAGAAAAAACAAAATGATGTTGTCTCTTTCATTTTTGTATATGCTATTAAGAATTGAAATAGATTAATGGATGTGCCTTAATTCATATGCTTCCTTTTCTATGTTTGAATTAAAAAATTGGAGGATAAACAATATCTTTCTTAATTGCAGTAGTTTTTCATTTTGAATGACTACATGGTAGGTTTGTGTATCTAATCACCTATATAGGGTGAAACCCTATCATCCTGATTTGATGTCATGCCCTAGCTTCATGTGGATCCCTATTCCTTCTTGAAACTTGCCATAAGCAATCTTATGAGTAATGAGGCATTGCTAGTGCATTGTGTATGGTTTAAGGGGGTTTCATTGGAGTGTGTATACCTTCAAGGGGACTGAGGTGTTTATAATTGTCCACCTTGCATGTTGATTGTCATGACAATTGACAATTTGTGTGTGAGCATGCATTGCACCCTTTTGTGTTACAATTATTAACACTGAAAACATTCTTGACCATGTTATCTTCTGTTTTGTCCCTTGTGTGGTTTGAGGCATTACAACAGTTCATTAGTTACTTGGACTAGACATAAATAATAATAAATGATATTTAAATGTAGACCAAAGCTCCAAGGATAACAAATGAAAGCACAATTATTAATATATGGTTGAACTTTTTGTTATTGTCAAATTTCCACTCATATTTCTTATAGGAATACCCAGTAAATAGGTTCCTTATCATATGAGAAGCAGTTATTACCTACTCTACATATGATAGTTGAACATTAGTCTTGTGTGTGTCCAATGAACCTACTCAGTTAAGCTGACATGTTATAAATTGTCATTCTTAGTACATTGCATGTAAGGAAGGAGTTTTTTTGTCATTAGAGAAATTGTTACATTGGGCCTTTATTGTGAAGGAAGCAACAACTGATTCCACCACAAGAAGACTAACAAAGATATGTTGTACTTGTCAAGCCTGGTTTTCAAGGTTGTCTAGTGTGTGCATTAACAAAGACAAGAGGATGCTGAAGCAGCAACAACAGACTGAAGTTGATCATGTGATGAGTAACCCAGACGGATATAAAGATGGTGACAAGTTGAGACAGTTAGTAACAAAGTAAAATTTAGAGATGGCAATGATGGCAGTGATTTGTAAAGGGGCATTGAGAGGCAATCGGAAGTCAATGATGTTGTACAATGATCCAAACATTAGTTTAGATGCTTTGGTGATTCATCCAGCTGTTCAAGATTTTCCCAAAATGTGAACCAGTCATAGCAAATCTATAAAATTCGACAAAACTGCCTATCATTTGAGAGGTTAAGGACAATCATTTTTACTTGATGTATTATCTTCAGGTTTTTGATAGGATTCATGATGTCATTGTGTATGATAGTTTTAGCACAATCAATCATTACCATTCATAAATATGCTAACATGATTTTAAAAACACACAAATAACCACTTAATATAGAGGGAAAGTAGATAACTATTTGAAATATTGTGAAAGAAATCAAGAGTGATTCGCAGCTAAATTGCTAACTCTGTACACTTATTTATATCTGACTACACATGATTACATATTGCAATCCATTCGAAACAAACTGAGTAAATGAAGGTGAAATTATTTTCCACCAGAAAACATTTATTAAGGCTTAAATATTGCCTTCGATATATTTACAGTGTAGTTAAGATGGAAGTACAAAATGATATTGAAAATCTTAACTTATAATGTTTAAAAACTTTGCCTCGTAATTTCCCAAGGAAGAAACCTTTGATCCATTGCTCTCTGTGTCTGTCAGTGGTCCTTTCTGAAATTCTAAAGGCTCAATGAAATTAATCACAACATGACAGAAGCAAGACGCCTTGTAACATTTGTGGAGCAATCTGGGTAATATGAAAGTGGTTGGAATGCTCAATGATAGATTACAATTAGGGTTTTCCAGTGACATAAGTGTCCAGTTTGTCCATTTTGACTTACTCTTATTCACACCATGTGCACTACAAAATACTGGCACTGTAAACTCCATGATGAATGACAAGTACAAAAGAAAATTTTCACTATTGCTATTGATAAATGTTTTGCTTTCACACATCAGATTGGGCAAAAAATTTAGCCAAAAAAAGAGGGCTTACTTTGTTCTTTTCTTTTTATCATCCTTGTTTGGCTCTTCAGATGCAACTGGCTCTGATATGCTGAGAATCTTCCTTGGAACAATATGCTCAAAAGGGTTCCATAATACCTGCATACCATGATACTTTAGTATGACAAACCAAATACAAAGTTCTATGTCACTGAAATAGCAAGGAACAACAATCAATAGACAGCGATTATGTGAACCATGTGCCAAGCTCTTATATTCCTTCAAATATCAAAAGAGAAATAACCAACTCAGCTAAAATTTAAGTTCCGTAAGGCATATTTCTATTTATGCTGTTATTCATCATGTTTGAATTAGGCATGCTAGTATTTAAATCTCGGATCCTCTTGAATGCTTTCCATAAATGGATGATCACAGAATCTTATGTGCTGAATTCACCTTAACTTATTTAGTTAAAGACTCCAAACAGGCAAGGTTCTCCATAAACCAAAATACCTCATTCATAAGAAAATATAGAACAAGCCGGTAACAGCCCTCTTATTTATTTGGAGGAATGCATTAAATATTACTTCATGGAGCAGAACAAGTTACATCAGTCTAACAAGAGAAATATTAAAAGTACCTCCCTAAGTAATTCAAAAATTATAACATCTGAAACCAGACCCTAAGCAGCAAAGAATTTAACACTTTTGTGGAAACATTTGAATTTAAATTTAACACACAAAGATAGCTCTTTCTTAAATAATATTTGGCTCCCCTAAGCTGAGGGGTGAGGGATTCTCAAGAAATGTAACCATGCACCTTGACTTACACAAGAATCCATTAGCTCTCAGCAAAATTATGTGCTGCAAAAATTGTTGCAAATTGTAGTCATCCACCTGTTCCCAAGGAAAGGCCACTCATTGTTATAAACAGATCGAAGTAATAATTGTATTCTGCTTGAAACCAGATCCATAATGTAATAGTAGAATAGCATTTCCAAAAACAGTAATCAATGGTTTCATCTCTACCGCAGTAAGTAGCAAACTTGTCTGATGATTGAGTAAATACTGCATCTTGTTTCAAAAAATCTTCCTGTAGACATATCTAGAGACTCTAAAGCCCCCATGTTGATCACCTCTTTATTCCAGCCCACCCAGGCAACAAGTGACACAAAATGACCTTTGGATACCAGTACTTCACATATCAGAACTGAGAGATAAGTTAGGCAACATTTCCCTTAGCACACCAAAAATACTCAAGATTCCCCAGCCTGCTGTCCCTCAGCATCATGGCTCTGTTCATTTCAATCAGCATGACTCAGCCCCATTTCCGTGCCATGGATCTACTACTTTTACTCACCAGCCAGCCCCCCGACCATAGAGGCAGACTCACATTATGAGCTTCTTTTTTACTATGGCAGCTAAACCAGCCTTGGATGTTAGTGGATTTTCTAGAGGAAGCCCAGATCACTCCCCCATTTCAGACACATCCAGGAATATTCAATAATATTCATCACAGCCTTCAACGTCACATGCTTTTGGGGCTCTTGTTTGCCCTTCATCGCTATTTGTTGAGGGCACAGTGCTTTAGTTTGTCTTATATATTTTTAGTGTTTCGATTATAGGTTCTCTCTTCCTAGAACTTTCTATTGTTAACTGCTGTAACCTCTGGTCCCATTGACCTACTTTTGGTCATCTGTGGACATCCATACAATTTATTTCTTCCTTCCTTTCTTTGTTTTCTTTCTTTCTTTCTTTCTTTCTGTTCAAAAGAGAGAGAGAAACATAACATTACAACCAGGGTGAACTTCAAGACATGGGAAATAGATTGAAACTTATGTTACACTGGTGATCAATCTGCAGATTGATGTTTCAGAGACCAACGTACTGTACAAATTATTTGTCTAGGTCAGAATAGAGAATACCCAGATGAATAGTGTTTTATTAAGAGGGCACCTGTGGTATGAAATAAATAATGTAGTTTTCTGGTCTTGAATAAGTATGAAGGTCTACCACTGGCCTGGGATCATGACAGGCATAATGAAGTTGCAAAAGTTAAAAAACAGGGCACCATTCTGAGATGTCATTTAGAAAAAAATTTAATTACTTTAAGTGTTTGAGAGATTCTAATTCAACTTGCTGGGTACTTGCCAGAAAACATCATAGGCAAGAATTTCATACATTTACTTGTTTATGCCAAGTTTTGCTGAATTAATGAATTTAAGTATTTTCTTATTTTGCCAAGTTTTTTATGAGTCGCCAAGTCCAATCAAAATTGGGTCTGTTAAGATTTGTTGAATCGTAAGCTTTAAAACTATGACGTCTTAGATGAGGCATTTAACAAAGTCATGAGCATGTCCCCAACTCTTACTCTGGAAGTTCAAAGTCAAGCATAAATCCTCCTTGTGTATTTTATGCATGAAATACATTTTGTACTGTCAAGTCTTATCTCAGCCAAATATTCATAACATGCTTAAGAATGCTTTACAAAGTTATCACACTCAAAATCGGCAACCTGAACTCATATGATCACCACATCAATGAACCATTGGACAATGGGAACAGCTAACATCGTGATAGTCTCCTTTTTGACTCAAAGTTTTCCACAACTAGTGAGTGAACTAAATAGAAATTACTATTGCTTTTTACTACAAGCCTATTATCAACCTTTCAATGACCATTCCTACTAGACTAGGTCTAAATGGTAGCCCTCAAGCAGTGAGGTGCATAAAATTCATCCTTATAGATGAGAGCTATGTTACCATAAAAGGCATGGCAAGCCATTGTCTTGTACCAAAACAGCTCCAAAATAATCTTTGTATGCCTTTCTAGGTAGGCCAAAATGTTTCTCAGGAAATGACAATTGTAAATGGTAGTTGATTCTCAAAAGGCAATCCTATACATAGACCATCTCTCACCAAAAGTGAAAAATAACTTCCAGTGGCAGATGTAATAGTTGCACAAGATGGTTTACTCTCATCATTTCCCCTCCATGGCATTATAACTAATTTCAGAAGATTGTGCCAAAGAGGAAGTTCCTTGATCTTCATTTAAAAATGTGATACTCAAGATCAAAAAGAGGAAAGACATCTTGGATAATATGTTGTTCTTTATACGCACTCGATAGTGCCTTCTGTGTTTGAGTCAAACACAGGAGAATGATACAAAAAGAAAGAGTTTCATTGATAAACAGTGAAATATACTAACTTCTCTTGGGTTTACTTTATCAAATCAAAAGATGCTTACAGCTGAAGACGAGAGATTTCCCTATAGAAAGAAAAGCATATGCTTAAATTTGATTTATGAAATTCATGTTATAATTTGATTTCCCCAGTTTAGTTGGTTAACACCAACTAGGAGTTGGCATCGCAGCTAAGAAAAAATCTGGGTCTACAGTCCCTAGAGCCTGCTTACCCTACCCCCCAAAAAAAGCACAGGTCCTGCACCGAATTTGTAAGCAAACTTTTTATTGAACGTCTTTGTCAGTCTTTCTTCATTTTGCGACTGCATTACTAGGTTGTGACTAATCTTGAACCTTACGTGTTTAGCAATAAGAAAGGTTTATACAATCTTTACACTCTCATTTCATGTGAGAGATCTATGTTTAGGTGATAACTACTTTAGCAATGTCAGACAACCTGTTCTCTTGTACGCCCGGATCTTAAGCCTTTCTTCATTTTGCTACAGCATTACTAGGTTGTGACTGATCTTAGAGCTTAGGCATTTGGCAACAAGAAAGGTTTATATGGTCCTCACAATGTCATTTCATATGAAAGATCTAGTATAGGTAATAACTGCTTTTCACAGTGTTGGAGAAACTGTCGTCTTATAGACCTGGATATACTACTCAACAATTTCTTGATATGTTGCTTGGGACATCTTGCATTATTATGGTTAGCTACTAATAGCTATTCATCTGATTTTAAGGTTCAATGCTACTACATGGAAACTAGTTCAAAATGAAGAATTAGAAATTTTAGAGAAAAAGATACTGAATTAAGTGTAAAAGATTACTAGGGTTCACCACTTAGAGTGTTGGTTAAGTGGTGGTATTGTTGTTGTCCCCACCCAGGTTCAAACCTTCGCTGGGCCATTGCGATTGTGTGCCTGTGCCTTCACTAATCCAATGTGCCCGTAGGTTTGGGCCTCAGCTTTGTCATGTGGGGATGAGGTCCCCCATTTGTGACCTCATAGGTTCATAGCTCCAAGTCAAAAGCATTTCACGTGGATCCGGAGGGCATATCATGCCAGCGTCACCGGTCACATTAAAAAGTTTTCCAGACACTTTTTTTTTTTTAAAAATAGCATAAGCCAAAAAGCAGCTATATTAAAACATAAGAACACCAGAGATACCCTAGGAAAACCCTCCTCGAGGGAAAAACCCAGCCACACCAAGAAAAATCACTTTATTGAATAATAACAAAGTCTAAGTACAGAGCTCACAAACTCTTAAGTTTGCACACTTAAATATTACACAGTACTCTCTTTACAATAATAAGGAACACACCCACTCTATTTCCTGCGAACAATACTAAATACTGAATAAGAACAATTACTGATCAACAATACTAAGTGTCTCAATACAATACTACAACTGCAACCTCCCAAAACAATACTCAGAATAATCGCTTAGTCTCAGATCGCAATTATGCAAGGAGGTGACCTATAGATTTTTGGAACCGGAAAACTTTTCATAGTCTTCAATTGTTCGACACCAAAGGATGGACAAACGGTCATCATCTTGAACGCATAATTTATGAGTTGGAGCATCGTGACTCTTCAATGTATCCTGTCGTCTAACTCAACAAACACACAGAATAGGAATCGACCACAATAGCCTGACATGTCTAGAGACGAGACATTCGATGTCCAAGAAGATAATTATCCGATGACTTTGTTGTGTCCATACAAGCCTTCACCGAGAGGTATATAAAACAAATTGACTGATCAATACCTTCAACCAACAAGTATATGAAAGACTAATTGAGGACAATAAGGGAAGACCACCAACATAGAAACAGATGTCTTCAAAAGAATATCATGTTCGGCAAAAAGAGTAGAGAACCAGAAGGCTGCCATTATCACAGGAATAAAAGACTCCTCCCGACGCTACACATAAGCATACTTGGCTCTAGTACAAATCATCAACACTCCCTCTTAGCTAGGGAGGTATCTTTTCCAGATTCTCATGTCACGGAGTCTCTCAACATGACAGTCACAATGGCTACACACATTTGTGAGGAAATCAGAAACTTTATCACGGAGTCTCTCAAAATGATAGCATCATGGAGTCGCTCAACATGATGTTCACCATGGCTACTCCCATGTGTGAAATAAATGAAACACAAGCTTTCATCACGGAGTCACTCAACATGATGTTGTCATGAAGTCTCTCAACATGACATCCACTATGGCTACTCCCATGAGTGGAAAGAGCAATACCTCCATCTCAAAGGAAAACAAGGGCTTTCACATAAAATTTCTCTGTCTCGGAGAAAAATGCATTAGAGGGGCTTTCACCTCACATTTCTCCGTCACATAGAATATGCATTATTAGCAAGTAGCAAGAATCACTAATGTTGAGACTCTCTCTCTGCAAGAGCATCATACTCCACAAAACCAATCTTATCTTGAAAATATGAAAACTTCACTCTGGAAAGTGGCTAAGTGAGAATGTCAATTGTCTGCTCATCAGTACAAATGTACTTTAGTTGAATTGTTTTCCTTTGAACCATATCCCCTAAATAATGATATTTAATCTCCATGTGTTTTGATCTATCATGAAATATTGGATTAACAGAAAGCTTCACACAACTTTGATTTCACAATGAATCACAATTGGTTCCAAAGTCTGCCCAAACAATTATGCAAGAAGCTTTCGAAGCCACACTACTTCTCGAGCTACCATACAAGTTGCAATATATTCAGCGTCTACAGTACTTTGAGCCACACATGACTGTATCCTGTTGCATGTAAGAACCCCAATGGTTCTAATTCTCTGAATCCACTAGTCTCTTCCGTTCACCGCTGATTTTGTTGATGTTTGAATGTTTTGTGTTTTTGTAATATTCTGATTTTTTGTAGTTTTTGGAGAATTCTTTGACATTAAACAAATAGTTATT
>MU228147.1:512462-535306 GCA_018584345.1 Thuja plicata | reverse complement strand
TCAAATTACCCTAAGAGGGAGTCTAAGCTTAAGAGGGAGTTTTCATGGGCTCACTTACCTCTCCCTCTTACATGTGTAAGATCATCCCTTATTGGCATGGCTTAGCTTAATAGCATATGGCATATTATTGGCTCATTGGCTGGTTCATTGGCTCATTAGCATTGGCATATGTTGCAAAGATTGACTGATTCATTAACATGTGATACATTGGTATTAGTATTTGCTCATTGACTGGTTCATTGGTATTGGCATTGAGATATGCTACATTGACATACTTGCTCATTAGCTGGTTCATAAGTATTGGCAGATGTTTCTATGTAGGAAACTACTTGGCATTTACTTCTATGAGTGGTCACGTCTCTTTTGCATAACACTTGGCTTAAGTTAGCATACCCTTCTTCATTGTTATGGCTCAGTCTACACGTGACATATAGCTGAGACTATATTGTTTTTTTTTTCGTATAGCTGGATAACTGTTTCGTATATTGAAACTCACATTTATGTGTAAGAGCACACTTTATGTTGCCTTAACATATTGGCATATGTTATCCTTTATCTGCTAACTGTCATTTGACTAATTATGAATGTGAAGGAAGTACTTTGGTACATTGACAGCATTGGTTTGTGTTGGCCTTTACATTGGCATTGGAGAAGGATATAATCTGGTATGTATGAGGGAACTTATCTTCTTTTGCAAACTGAGTCTATTGCATATTGAGAAGGAGTTTTTCTACTATATGCATTGACATATTTCTGTCTTGGACTTAGTTACAGCTGTGACAACTTACATAGCTATCTATTTGGTATACATTACACTAGCTGTCTTGTGCAATGTTTCATATTGGATTAATTTAGTATGTCTTCATTATTCATGGATGATTTATGCTTGTTCTATGAGAGAACTATATTCGATACATTGGTTATTGCATTGTTATGAAGCATACTTTATCGGATTGTTGTATACTTTAGCATGTATGTATGGAGCATATCTTATTGGCCTATTGTATACTTTAGCACGCATGGATGAAGCATACTTTATCGGCTTATTGTGTATGAATGGATCATACTTTACTTCATATGGCTGAGATTATATGGTTCTATGTGTGAACACTTTATTTGATCATAATTGTTACTCTTGTGCTTATATGGATTCATAAGATAAGATTTTGTTCATGAGATTCATTTGGTTATGATTATTCATTTGGATATACTTATGCTTATGGCTAAGATATACTTATGAATTGGAGAATATCACAGATTTGATATTCTTTTGAGTCCAGGGGACTCGTGGATCAGGGATCCACATTTGAGTATAGGTGACATCATGGACTTGATGTCGGAGGCCATTACTCCGAGCACTTGGTGAATATCATGGACTTGATATTCATAAGACCAATGCTCGATGATATCATGGACTTGATATCTTGTGGATCAGGGATCCACACCTGAGTAATTGATGGACATCATGGACTTGATAGACCATTACTCTGAGTACTTGGTGAATATCATGGACTTTACATCATGGAATTGATGTTTGAGTCAAAATGACTTATGGTTGGAAAGCATCATGGACTTGATGCTACCTATCATGGACTTGATATTCAAAAGAGTCAAGGAGACTCATGGATCTAGGAAATCCACAAATTGATTGAAAACATCATGGATTCGATGTTTTGATATCATGGACTTGATATCACTTATGGTTGGTAAACATCATGGACTTGATGTTATCTTGAGTCATGGAGACTCGTGGATTTGAAGATCATGGACTTGATCAATCCACACTTGGAAATCTAGGTAAACATCATGGACTTGATGTTACCTTGAATATCATGGACTTGATATTCTTGGGTTGTGGAGACTCGTGGATCTAGGAAATCCACATCCGATTGGTAAGCATCATGTGACTTGATGTTACCATAGTAAGATGATTCTCGTATGGATATGAGATGAATGAATGATGAAGAACATATGTGTTCTTATCATGTCTAGTAGATGGAGATCTACTATCATAGATAAGAGATCTATGGCATCATTGGATAAGGAATCCATGTTAGTTATGTTTTTTTTAGCATCTCTATCAAGGATGATAGAGGGAGATCATTGGGTTGTTTTTGCCTCAAGTCCAAGAGGGAGTGTTAATATTATGGCCTTCACGGCAAACATCCTATTACTTGAGCAATAAATCGATATGATAAATAATAATAATAAATATTGGCAATATTTATTATTTATTGTTTATCACCAAAATCGATATATATATATGTTGAATAAATTAATTGAGGGCCCAACGTCGGCCTCTTGGCTTTAATACTAGAATGGATTTTATAAGTCCAAGTCGGCCTCCTTGTGGATGAATTCATCACATATATAAGGTGATCGAATCCAAAGGAGAGAAGCACCAAAAACATAACATGTCCTCCCTCCTCAAGAATTGAAGTTGCAAATTCTTTGTATACGAACTTCTTCAGCGAATACTCCATTTTTGTGTAGTTGATCAGGTTCGAATTGAGTGAAGACTTTTGTGCATTGCAGGGCGAAATCAATTCATATCATACCTTAAGGAGTGAATTCGAATTTCCATCTGCAAGTCGGAACAGATCTTTAGAAGCAAATTCAATGTCTCCATTGACATCCGAATTAGTGAATTCGGGCATGCGAGTTTGATCAGCATCAGCAGAACCAAATTTAGGAATTCGGCAAGTCAAATTCGGCCATCCAAATTATACAGATCGGGCATCATACTCGGGGCTGCTACCAAGTCCGAATGAAAACAGATCGTGTTTTATATCAAGTCTGCTACAGGCAGATACTTCAAAGGACAAATCGCATACACCATCTTCAGCACATTTGTCTAATATAAGTAGCATCCATTGGGACAGATCAGAGGTCTGATCTTCACTCCATATTCAGTCATTGGATACACTTTAGAGTGCTGAAGATAAAGCTGATTGAATCAGGATTATGTCTCATTACAAGTAGACTTCATTGTCATTCATCTGAGGTACCTTGACGGGAGCATTTGTGCTTGACTTTCGGGTATCTTTTATTCCTCCTTATTTATCATCCTGTGCTTAGCTTTGTTAGATCTCAATAGATTGAATTATTCCTTGCATAGATCTGGAAAATACTAACAAAAGGCACCAAACATGACTCTTAAGAAGCGACTTACCACTCCAGTTCATATGATATAAGTAGACTTTAATCTATCTTCAACAAGTATGAAGGATAGAAATAGATTTGGGAATATTATTAAGAGGATATAATGGATATCTGGAATGGATCACATCGCACAGGGGAAGAAATCATAGAGTCTTATGTATATAGATTAATGATGAAATGGATATGAAGGGAAGATTATATGTGTGTGTGTGAGAGAGATAATAATGAAATGGGAATTATATGTAATTTACTTTTGAGTGATATAATATATCTGAGTGGTCTAATATATCTGAATTATAAGAATAAACTAATATATGCACATAATCAAAGATTCATCAGGATTATACATCAGTTATATATGTTCATTTATATACTTGTAATATGAAATATTAATATATACTCGGCCAATTCCTTAATAACCCACTAATTATTGTTAAGAGGATAGGGAGTTTGTGTAGGAAGAGGCAGAGTAAATTGGTCGCATGACGGAAGGTCCCCAGATAGGTAGAACCTTGAGGGAGCCTGCTTGCAGATTGTGTCAAGCCTCCTAATATAGTAAATCAACCATCTTTCTTTTAGTTAGTGATTAGTAGTGAAGTAAGGTTTCAAGGTTTTAGTATGTATTATGAATTCGTGATCGTTCCGAATATAATTTGATTTAAATGCCAAATGTGGAATATTAATCATTTGGAACCGACATTATCCGAGTAACGGACATTACAAGTTGTTGTTCCCAAATGCAATCCAAACCCTAGTTGGGAATTTTAGAACAAATTAAGTAAGGTCCTGGTTGAGGACATTACACTATCCTTGTGATTCAACCTGATTATGTTAAAGATATTAATTATCTAAATAATCATGCTTTAATTTGTAAATTCACGTGTCTTTACCCTTCTTGGAACCGTGGGCACGTCGCACATGGAACCCAGATGGGAAAATGGAGGTATTGTTGGCTGCAAATAGATATTTTTTGGTGATCTTTTCATGCATGTCAAACAGAAATAAGGCTTTTGAAGGAGGGTCATACTTCTACAACCAAGTTGATCTTTTTATAAAGTTGTGGCATGTTGGATTTAACCCTACAAAAGAGTTGTTATCGAGGGTTCCAATTTGGGTGAGGCTTCCATGATTCCCACCGAAATTTTGGAGAGATGATATCTTCAACTTAGTTGTAGCGCAGCTTGGTAAGCAAGTGGACCCTTCACGTTAAACAATGGAAAAAAAGGTAATCACTTATGCCTTGTTTGTGTCGAAATTGATTTGAGTAAGCCTTTACCCGATTCTAATTCATCTTGGATTCAACAATTAGATTATGAAACTTTACCTTTCTGATGCTGAATTTGTCATAAAAATGGTCATTCGCAATGAATGTCTCTGAAATCTAACCATGCAGGGGCAGCTAATAATGGATCCTCCCACCCATTGCCTAAGCAAGATAAAGGAAAAGCTCCCATGGCAGAAGATAAAGGGCTTATTCCGGTCAAACCAAGAAGTAAGGGTATAGGGCAGAAGAGAATTCTCAAGGACAAGCAAACTAATGAGGTGTTTAACAGGTTTGATGCACTTGAAGAATTGGATCAGTTTGACGAAGCTCTAGCAGGCATGCCTATTGGTTTGGATGCACAATGAATAGTTGAAATAAATGTTGAGAAGGATATTAACCCCCAAGTTGGTACTCAGAATGCAAATCCCGATGCCCAAAAGGGTATGTATAGATATCCCCTTGTTGACTACAGGTCTATTGGAAGGAAATGGAAGTAAACAAGTAAACATATGTTCAAGTTTTTCTAGCCTCGGCATTAATCTCGAGAAACAATCTTTGGATGGCGGTAAAAGTAAGGGATCCCAGCCGGTATTGGGACTACAGCAAAAAATAATTAAAAAGGTGTTCTAGAAAAGCCTCCCATAAGAAAGGGTAAGAAAAAATATTAGGAAAGGGTAAAGTTAATTGGTGAGACACTAATGGAGTCTAGTTCTATGAAGACCATTGATTCCCATTTCTCTCCTCAAAAAATGATTGTGATATCTTGGAATGTAAAGGGGTTGAATAGCATCCCTAGACAAATGGCTATTTGAGAGTTGATTGGTTCTCATTCTCCTGATGTGGTGTTTATTCAGACATCTAGGTTATCAATGAATGGTATGCTAATTAAGGCATCTAAAATTTGGGCTCAAAGTCATTGACACTGCATTGGGGCTCAGGGCAACTCAGGGAAATATGTCTTTGGGGCCCATGCCTCTTTGGTGGATTTCTAGCAGGTCTTCAATTTCTATGGCTGTTGTGAGTTGCGAATCTAATAAAAATATCCTCACTAATGTTTATGCTCCAACAGATTTTATTGGAAAATTTGTGCTTTGGTCTCACATCAGATATGTTCGATCACTTGCCCCTTTATACCCCTTGATTATTGTAGAGGATTTTAATGCAATACCTTGTCTAGATGAAAAAAAAGGGTGGCAATGCTAGACTTGATCCTTTTTGCGGGGATGCTAAGAGATAATATTGAGATCTTGAGGATTATGAATATTAAGCCTACTAATGGTTTGTTTACTTGGAACAACAGAAGATGTGGAGAAGAGGCTATAGTTGAGAGATTAGATATGTTTTTGGTCTCTTGTTATTGGATGGGAGACAATTGGGTAACCAGCTCTAAGATTTTAGATTGGAAAGGATCTAACCATTGGCTGATCAAGTTCAGTGCTACTCACTTTTGGGTCTCAAAAAACTCGTCCTTTAAGTTTCATCTTATGTGGCTTCGAGATTATTCTCTTCAAGACCTTATGCTAAGTTGGTGGCAGGAGGGGAAGTCGGTTTATGGTACTACAATGTACTCATTTGTCAAGCAACTTCAATATGTCAAGTATAAGATCAAAAGATGGAACCGGTTGTCTTTGGCAACATCTTCTCAGCAAAGTTGCAGGCACAATCCTGGGTGGATGTCATTACTCACTGAATCAAAGATCAAGGACTTTCAAAGGAGTTGTTTAGAGAGGAATCAGTTGCAGTGAGAGAATTGGAGGAATGAGAGCTTTGTGAGATCTATTGGAAGCAGAAGGCTAGAGTGGATTGACTTCAAGAAGGTGACAGGAACACGAAATCCTTTCACAACTTTGTGAAGGATAGGCGACATGGTAATGTTATCACATCCCTCATCTCCTCTGAGGGCATCCCCCTCTCCTCTACAAGGGAGATTGCTCAAGAGGCTATTAGGTTCTTTGGGACCTTGTTTGCAAAGGATTCTTTGCCTGCCAATATGGAAGAAGGTTTAGTGCTAGATTGTATTCTTGCTCTTGTTTAAGCTGAAATGAATGACAATCTCTGTAGACCTATTTCCTTGGATGAAGTTGAAGGGGTGGTGTTTGGAATGAAGAAAGGTAAAGCTCCTGGCCTAGATGGATTTCCTATTGAATTCTGTCAAGAATTTTGGGAGATAATCAAGTTGGATCTCTTGGAGGTGGTGCAAGAATCCTATAGAAACAAGCAAATGCTAAGGGCTATGAACGCTACTTTCCTTGCTCTTATACCTAAAAAGGAAGGAGCTAACTCTTTTGGTTCCTTTCATCCTATTGCTTTCTGTAATGTGGTTTATAAAATAATTACAAAACTAATTGTTGATAGGTTTAAATTGTGGTTACCTAAATTGATCTCTGAAGAGCAGGGAGGTTTTATAGTTGGGAGACAAATTCTTGATATGACGACCGAAGCTATACATTCTATGGCAACTTCAAAGGAAAAGGCTATGTTTATAAAACTCAACATGGTCAAAGCCTATGATAGAGTCAAATGGAGCTTTCTTTGTCAAGTTCTTGAAGTTGTTGGTTTTGGTAGGGAATGGACTGATTAGGTAATAAGTTGTATTACTACTTCGTCTTTTGTTGTTCTTATCAATGGTGAGCCTACACAATTTTTTGGAGCTTCAAGAGGCTTAAGGCGAGGTGATCCTCTTTCTCCATACTTGTTTATCTTAATGGCCGAAGGGTTAGGAAGATTTATTAAATCTTGGGTAAGGCAAAGTTTGATCCAATGTTGGAATTGGGGCAATGGTCTTCCTCCTCATCTTCGATTTGTGGATAACACAGCTTTGATGGGTGTTGCCAGACTTCTTAAGGCCACTAACTTTAGAAAAGCCCTTGATATCTATTTGGCGGCTTCTGGACAACAGATTAACAAAGATAAGTCCTTTATTTTCTTTTTTAATACGCCTATGACCATTCAAGCCAGGATTGCAAGGATCCTTAGACTCCAGGTTGGAGCTCTTCCCCTTGTTTATCTTGGGATTACTCTATTGGGTCACCCTTTGCCTAAGGGGCTCTAGCATAATATTTTGGATAAGCTTCGCAAGAAGGTGAGTCACTGAACTTATAGATGGTTTCCTACTACTAGGAGAATGATTCTCTTGAAGTTTGTGTTTCAAGCTCTCCCTATATACAGATGTTTTGTGCAGACTGTCCTAATAAATTTATGAAGGAATTTGACTCCCTATCCAAGCAATTTTTGTGGACCAGTAATCTGCTCTCTTCAAAGTGGAGTCTGTTTAAATGGGATTTTGTTTGTAGGCCACTACAAAATGGTGGTCTTGGTTTACATCAAACAGGTATGAATAATTGTGTTTTGACTAGTAAGCTTTTTTTGAGATGGTGCACCTGCCAAGAACAAAGTTGGGCTAAAATCCTCAATTTAAAATATTTGGGGGGAGTGGATAGCAGGGATGTTCCTAGATGCAATATGACAAGTAAAGGTTCTATGATATGGAATACTCTCAAAGGAGGAGTTCAAATGGCTAAGCAAGGACTTGTCTAGATTTGTAGTAAAAGAGCCGAAGCTCTATTCTGGCACAATTCTTGGGATGGTTTCCCTCCTATTCTCTCACAATTCCCGCAACTTCAATCTGTTTGTAACAGATTTATGGAAGTTGGTTGGAAAAGAGTTGAGGATTTTAAAGTATTCCAAAGTTTGAGGCTAGGGGAAGTGGCAAGATGGAAAGAACCGCTTGAATGGCCTATTGGAGGATCAATCGAGGCTCGGGAGGCGCTAGGTAGGATTCTAGCAAGAAGAATGTGTAATTCGCTGAAGGGTCAAGATTTCCTTGCTTGGGGCCCTAACCCAAACGAAAAATATTTGGTAGCCTCGAATACATGGAGTTGGATAGATTGACTTATGGAAAGGTGATTGTTCCCTAGTGGAAGCAAGTTTAGAATCGATTTTCTTGGCCCAAGTGTAATCTCTTCTTATGGCTGGTGGTGCAAAATAGATGTCTAACAAGGGAAAATCTTCAAAAAAGGGGATTTCAAGGACCTTCTATGTGTTTTTTGTGTAACAATAGTGAAGAGAGTACTCCTCATCTATTTTTCCACTGTGCTTTTTCTAAGGAAATTTGGCATATTTGGTGGGGTGCTTGGAGGCATGCTTGTGCTCGTGCCAATACTCTGATGGAGTTCTAGAATAGTCTTGGTAGACCCCAGCTAAAACCTCCTTTCTCCAAGTACCTTTGAACATTGGCCCCTCCTTTATTATTGGCCCAATTGTGATTGGAAAAAAATTGCGGTATTTTTTAGGATAAGAGGATGCTAGTCAACAAGTATGCAGAGAATTATTATTATGTTGCAGGAAACTTTGTTGGTGAAGTGTGATCTCTCAGTAGATGTGGATCCTAGTGATATGTCTATTGTTCAGAATTTGTATTTATTTTTTTTTATTTTTTTTATTTTTTTTTTGGGGGGGGGTGCGAGGGCAGTTAGGGGGGTTAGTAGTGATCGCTTTTCTAGGAGTCGACAAGTCAAATGTCAGCGTGCTAAGAAGAAGGCTCAGCAAGGTTGTAAGTGGTATCCTCCACCCTTGGGATTTCTTAAGATTAATACTAATGGTTCTTCTCGAGGAAATCCAAGACATGCGGGAATTGGAGGTATTGGCAGAGAGTCTTGGAAATGTGATCTTCTTATTTTCTGCTTATAAGGGACACTACACTAATAAACTTATGGAGGCTTTGGCTGTTCTTTATGCTCTTGAACGAGGACGTGCTCTTGGCTAGCGCAAGGTTATCCGTGAGTCTAACTCTCAGGCTGTGATGGACATGCTCAATAAACAGAGATTGAAGGATGTTGAATGGCATCTGACAGTGGTGGGTAGAAAATTTTTGAGTTTGATGGAATCTTTGGAGTCAATTTCTTTTTTGCTATATTCCCAGGGAGTGGAATAAGGCAGCTGACTGTTTGGCAAAATGGGTTTCTGAAAAGATGATTCGTTGGAACATTGGGGGAAGGGGTGATTTGCCTCATGATTGTTCTCAAACTCTTGATAAGATTGTTAAGGATGATACGATAGGGTAGTTTGTGGTCTTTTTGGGTCACCTGTTGGTTGGTACTTCTTGTATTTGTACTGCTCCTTCCGTTTCAATAAATTTTTACCCCTTTTCTCAAAAAAAAACATCAATTTACAAGATTATGAAAAATTACTCAACCATGGAGTATCAACTGAACATAGACAGATGTGACCACAAATACATGCTCTGCAAATTCGCAATTTTGAGACAGAAAATTATCATAAATACTTCCTACACTCCACTGAAATTCTATAACCAACTCTGCATACTATTAAATACATCATCATCTTTATTTATGCTTGTAGAGGGATAGTGAACAGTGACAAGCCCTGGGTAAGACACTCTAAAGTCAGATATTTGGATCAGCTCAGTTTCCATTTGGACAGTCTGTTCTTTCCCATGTCATATTTGGATGAGTTCAAATGAGGGGTTGAACACATCATATAAATTTGGCATAGAAAAAAAGAATCATCTCCTGGTGCATACTTGGCAGGGAAGCAAGGTCATTTAGGGCATGTCAAGATTCCTTTGACTGAATCCTAGATGATATCAACCCAAGGTAAACTTGACATGTTTTTGAATTTTCTGGTCAAAAGGTGATTTATTTGACCTGAAATGAGCTCGTGAGAATGTCCTAATTTTACTTAGCCGAACTTGCCAAAGTTCTCAGTGGTCCAACGTCCAACATTCCCTAGAAATTTGTCAAAATTCAATTCAACTCCTGCATATGACTGATAATCATATACTTCTTTGCCTTGTCATCTTTCTCTTGGACTTGTCAATTTTTTCACACATGGAGTGTTTGTCTAAATGTGAAAGTGATAAAATAGTGTTGAGATTCACCAGGTACCCAGCTTGACTTGCAAGTCCAAATCCTAGTCACCCTCAGTGAGTCAGCAGACCAAACTGGTGGACTCAATGAGTCTAGGCTCTGGACTCACAAGCCTGCACAGACATGCTAATCCAGAGCCTGAATTCACCAAGTCTGCAGGGCCATCAGGTAAAACAGAACACACACTTTCAAAAGAAATAATCCTTTTTTACCCAAAAAAACCACTAAAAATTCTAAAATACCCACTTGACCAATTTGAGCTTATTTTCACTTGCCCATTTGCTTTGAAACTATATTCACCAGAGTTGCATGGAAAGTTGGAAACAGATGCAGTATCGGATATGAATTCTATATCAAATATTAATACAACAATTTTGAAGATCCCTCATACAAATACAGTTATGAAAATTATAAATCTAATGTTACAGAGCATAAATTTAAACAAATTTATTTATATAAAATTTGGATTTTATATTTTAGTTTATAATATTTATTTTGTTTTATTATGTTAAGGTCCATGTGGCCTCAAAGACCTTAATCTGGGCTTGCCCTGCAAGGGGTGCTGCCCCTCAACACCACTAGGTTCTATCTTTTAAAGTTTTCATCAGACTGTAGTATTATTTTAATTTTAATCTCAGATCTATGTATGATTCTTCAATGCTAATAAATCTGAGTGGTTTAATCTCATTATTGATTTCCAATAAATCAATATATAGGCTGATACAATATGATATTGATAAGTAGCAATGTCTGATATAATCTTACTCAATAAGATTAATATCAACTTGAATATGCTTTGATAACTTATATCAATCTGCTAGTATCAACCTTATGAATATCGATCTAACAATATCAATCTTCTTTATAATATTGGTTTATTTATATTATCAATCTTCTTGTCTCCTGCCACATCAATCATCTTGCTGTACCGATCTCCTTATATTGCTGTATCTATGATAGTATGAATGTGATCATCTTATCAATATTGATCACTGCTGATACTTGTTTACACTTCATGTTTTCTGTATACAGTTTGATATTATAAGCAATTTTGTCTCACAAGAATATCAGTGAATTCTTTTATATCAATATTGATCTACAATTAATATCTAATATGGAGTCTCACTATTCAATATTGATATCAATATCAAAATGACTATATTGCTGTTAAATAACTCTCATCAATATGCAAAGAGGACTGAATATGTATTTCGCCAATGATCCAATGAAATGGATTTTATAACTCATATATATGTTTAATGTCTCATGAAGAGGCATACCTCTCCATGAGACTATAAGTCTCATGAAGAATTATGTCTCTTCGTAAGACATTTACAATGTACAAATCGGTGTGTAATAAATACAATAGTCGATGCCATCATCGACTTAATCAATATCGATGATCATTGTCAACTTAAAAGCTGACATCATAATCAGTTCACACAACATATTAGCTGATACCATAATCAACTAAAACAATGTTATTGGTATATGATAGCAATCGATATCAATATGAATATAGTTTGGAAACAGTCGATACCATAAACGACAATATCATTATCGGTAATGATGATCAATGTAATAGTCGAAACCATAATCAACTTTAATCAAATTCTTTTTAATTAACAATGGTCGATACCATAATCGACTAAAATATTATCAAATCAGTATCAAGTTGATATTGTTATTAACTTTATTAATTAATAAAGTTGATAACAATATCAACTTCGAATATTATAGATATTACTTTGAAAAGTATTAGTTATCATTAATTTAACAATTACAGGGATGATAATGAATCTTAGAGAATTTTGTAAATGATAAGATCATCACATTCACACATATAATGATAACATTTAATATTATATTATGATGTGTATGCATAACTATATATTATCTAATGAAGAATAGATATCAAATGCTTAAGGCCAATAGGCCAATTGAGCATTTGATTTCATCGGTTAGAATAATCTGACCAAAGCTACAAAACATTAACACTATCATGCCCAGATCCCCTCTCTAGTTTTAAAAAACAAATAGTAACAATTGTTAACTGCCATACTAGATGGAAAAGCACCATTTATTTCTGTGAGATTTTCTGATTAGATCCCAAGTGATCGAATTCTATTTATGCTTTTGGTTTTCTAAGTAAATCCCAACTCTAAGTAATGCCACTATAATATTTGAAGTTATTTTGATAAGAATCGCAATAGAGTATTTTTTTCCCCTTAAAATTTGCTATTTTTCAATGATTTTAAATTTTATTTTGTATAGATAGGATGGATTCTGCTCACTGTCATATTTCTTCAAACCCTAATCAGCAGTTGGGCTTAGGGTTCCTCTCCAATAGTTGTGCCACACATGTCCTGCAATTCATGCTAATAGTATGACATCTATGGTAGGATTGGGAAGCGTCCCCTTTATTGTTGTTGCTCCTGGCTCTCTTTCTCTTTTGGAGGCACAAGGTAAGGTTGTGAATGCGATTAAGGACAGCACTTGCAATACAGAAACAGGTATTACATCAACTTCAAGTAAATCTCCTAAGATTTCCATTGCACCTGTTGTGAGTCAAGGTGTGGCAGCTTTTAAGTTGAAGCGCGCAGTTTGTTTGAAAAATGAACGGTTGTGAGTTAAAGCCAGGGAAGGGTTAAAACCTCTCAAATGTTCTAAATCAACCCCTATTTTCATTTTTGGGGAAGAAGGATTGGAAGAAGAGTACTTTTCTATATATGGCTTCATCTGCCATTTCAATCAATCATGGTCACTGTTTCCGATGTGCAAAAATAGATGTCAAGCAACTAGAGGCCACACATGGAGAGTCGTCTTGAAATATACCCCTATGTGTAGTGCCTAATTATTGAAGTGTTTGAATCCCCCAAAGATTCATTTAATGAAACAACTCGTAAAATAGCAAAATATAATAGAATATATGCTCCAAATAGTTGATAATACTACCCCATTTCAAGTGGGCAATCTCCTAATCCACTTTGAGGAGGATACCTCCAATAGTCTTCAATAAGACCATAATACTCAATATGATGATCATAACTAACATCTACCTCCTATATATACTATACTTATTGCTTGGATACCATCAAGGCCGACTTAAATACCTGTATAAGACGATATTAATGATTATATAACCTAATGTAGAGTTAAGTTAGCCACAAGACAACTACTCATAACCTTATTAACACTATAGGATTAAGGGTGTAGAATACTTCCCCTCTTCAGAGAAGCATTGTCCTCAATGATGATTAATTGTGGATGCTTCTACACAAAATCTTAATCTTCCCACTTGGCATCTACAATTACCCAATTCTTCCACCACATGAGGCATTTTATGATTGCCCAAGGCACCAACTCTAGAACCAAAATGACTCTCCCTTCTTTATATAGCTCAAGTAACATTGTTCACAATGTAGCTTTGTGCTTATTAGCCTTTATCAAGCTAGAGAGATAGAAAACTGGATGTCACTTTGTTAACTTAGGTGGCTCCAGCTAATATGCTACATTCAGCCCATTCTTAACCCTTATAACACCCATACAAATTGGATTCCCCCTTCAAATATGATGTCTAGAGTTTCAAGGATGACTTGCATGGTTTTTGTTGGTGTTGAATATGATCATCAAACAGTTTCACCTATTATCTGTCAATATGGCAGAAATGATGGATGATGGTGGGTTATTTGGTAATTACAGGGCTTGACCATGATCACTATTAGGAGGCCATCTCTCTATCGTATCCCTCAAATTTGTAAATGCTTGCCAACTACATGATATGGGAACCTTTGATTGCACTTCCAACAATAATAATTGAGCCACACCTCTATCCACGTCCAGTTTAGGCATCTTTTGCATTTGGTGCAAGCTTGCCATTTATGGAGCCTTTATATGCAATCCTCTTGGCTCAAAATTTCTAACCTATGAGTGGAAATGCATGAATAGCTCCTAGAAATTCAACTCTATTGTGACAAAGTAGTTAGTTGTTGGGCACACAAAACAATGTATGCTCCAGCCATGGGTATGGCAAACTAAAGACAATCTAGCATGCACTCTCACATGGTGAGTTTAATACTACTGCATTTCCCTAAAACATTGACTATTCCACCATTTGCAATCATAACCTAGAATTCTAGGGTCATGTAAATAAAACAATTTAATTCTTCTGCAAATTTTTTGTTGATAAAGTTATGCATACTCCCTGAGTCAACCAATATTGTTACCTTCTATTGTTTTGAAAACTCCTTACCTTAAGAGTGTGTGGGTTGCTACTACTTGAGAGTGCAAGACATGAGATAGTTGGACATCTTCTAAGACTTCTACCACCACAACACACTCTTCTTCATTCATTTCTTCCTCATAGGTACCCGTAATTTAGAATAATTACTTCTCGGTACATTTATGTCCGTTATTGTATTTTCCATCACAACTATAACAAATCCCTTTCGCCCTTCTCTCCCTCAATTTGTTGAGGTGTTAATCTCATAGGTTGAGGAAATGATGATGTAAGGGCCCTCCCACCTCACTTACTAGGGAATTCCTCCCATCTATTAGCGAAAAAAAATTATTCTGCCTACATGCCATACTCATTGCTTGGGACATAGAACTTGTGCGTACCCATAATTGACGTGATCATTTAAACCTTGTAGGAATAATTCCTAAATTTTCACCTACAACATTCCCTAACTTTAAAGTCAAAGTTCAGAATTATAATAATTGACTATAATTGTTTCCTTCAGTTTGGTGAGTTGGCTGAAGTAGGTATCCATAGAATTGCCTCCATAATGTGTATTGAGTTTCTCTTGAAAGAATAACCATGAGAGCATACAAGCCTTTTTTCTTCTCTTCACATAAATAGTGATACCAAATGGATTGCTCTAGTTCCAAGTATAAAGATGCCTTAGTCACCTTCTATTGACATGGAACATGATGAAGATCAAATAACTACTCCATTTGGCAAAGCCAATTGGCCACATATTTTCCATCAAACTTTTGCATATCCATCTTTTTTATAAAGTGCCTAGACATAGAGCTACTCGAGAGATGATTTGTCTTGAGATTTGAGTCAAACCCAAAAGAATCATGTCCTTGTGAATCCATTGTATTAGAGTTCATAAATCTCCCAAGAGAATCAAATCTTTATATTATCACCTAGATCTCGTCTCTATTTGCAAACCTTTTCATTTGCTCTACCATTTCTAACTTGATTTTACCCTTCAATATTTGGTGTCTTCCCTTATTTGTTCTCTTATAAAATACATTATCTGTTAATGTTTGGTAGCTAGATCGGATTCTAGCTTGACATCATTTTAATTAGGAGAATTAAAATTATGAATTAATTATTTAATTGGAGAATTAAATAATTTATTTAAGGTAGTTATTTTAATTAGAGAATTAAAATAATTAAAATAATATAAATTGAATTAATTATGGGCTGGGCCCAATTATGGCATCAATATAAATGAAAGGTTTTATTGTAATTTCAAGGTCGCCCTTGGAGGCCGACCTTGCATTGTAATTGTTCTACCTTATATATATGAGGATTTGATTATTGTATATTATATACATACATATGAGATTTGATTAAGCCTCCAATGGTAAATAAAAGAGCAGCGATAACATACAAAGGCTGGGATCTTATAAGGCAGTGATCTTAATATACAAGGGCAGCAATCTTATAGGTTGCAGAATACAAACAAGGCAATCCGATCAATGATAGCAAGCAAACTACTCCAAATCTGTGTCACACAACAACAATTTATATACTGTTGAATAGCGAATATTGAGGTAGCATCCAGCATACCTGGAGCAGCGAATATTGATGACTAAGACAGTATTCAAGACAGCAACTTCCATTCTCTACTGAACTGCGATCTTGCAGAGATCTAACCAGCATAGCAGATGACAAAGATCTGAATACATATTAATATTCTGAGTTGCAGATCTAATGCTCTGAGTTGCAGACCTAATATTCGAAGTGGCAGATCTTCGTGTTCTTGAATCAGTCATACATTGGCAATTTGATCTGTGAGTTGTAAACATTCAATTAGAGGATAATATTGATAATTCATTTGATGTTGGGTTTTTCCCTCCTTGGAGATTTTCCCAGGGTACCTCTTGTGTTTTGTTTTCAGTTTTATATCAGCCTTGTTGTTTACTTAATTCGCTCATTTGATTTACAATTTGAAAGATTCATAAAATTATCTCCGATCATTTAAATCTGATCATAAAATTAACATGGTATCAGAGCTTGGTTTGAACTAACAGTAATCAGATCTAACCCTTAATACTTCAGATCTTGTCTTTTCTCTTGTTTTCAAAATGGTGACAGGTCTCGAGGTTGAAGTCTGTTTGGAAAGGGTTGTGAACTTTAGAACTTGGTTCATACTAATCTTGAGTGATCAAATTTTAGCACGGTCAGATCTAGATGACCGCCTGGGAATATCTGAAGGCTTTCCTTTGGGTATTGTCATATCTTGGCCTTGTGAGCTTGTGTGATTGACGCTTAGATCCAGATCTGATTTCACATCTCCGTTCAAGTTAAGTATCTTCTATCTTAGACTTAAGTTTACATTAGATTAGGATACTTCATATGGTGTGCTCATTGTATGAGTTTCATTGCATGTGTTCTTGATATGTTTGATCTGCCTAGTCTTGAGTGCTAGTTAAATAATTGCTAAGTATAGAGTCTTATTGTATTGATATACTTTGCTTAAAACAACTTGACTTATGTCAAAGTGTGACTATATTATTTAATTAAAAGTTTGGAGTCATAGTATTAGAATGTTTTGTTGAGCATTGATGTGAAGTAAGTTGGTTGTTAACTTCGTATAGTTGATCTACTTCCTTAGCTGGGTTGTCATTATGGTTATATTCATTACTGTATTGATTCACGGTTAGATCCTGACTATCATATAAGTTAAAGCAAATAGTTGGTGGACTTATATGTTCTCAAAATCTAATATAGAACCTCTCTGGATACAATAGAGAGATCACCATGATCTTTGGTAAGCATACTCTTCTCCTTTTACTTAAAGGTATTATCAGCGTCTTAAATTTTGTTGAATTCATTACCTATCTGATTGGGTTTTATAATGTATCATAGATCTTAAATAGAATCACTTTGAGTGTTGATATCTACAGATTCACCTTGAAGAGAGAACCTACCTCTGCAGCCATCAAGCTCTAATGATTGGCCTGTGAGGTTTGAGTATTCTGTATTCGTTACTATGTTGACTTCAAATTACCTCTTGCATTGTCCTCTTATCTGCAGGTTCCTATGACAGTCCCAAGAGATTGATTGGTATTACTCTTGGTTGGTATGAATTTAGATTCTCCTTAGTTTATTGCTCTTTTCTTTGCTGAGATATCTTGTAAATTTCATTGATCATACTAAAATAAAGTTGCTAGTTGCTAATTGCATAATGTTGCTTTACATCCTTGGCTGAAACTATTTTAGAACTTAGAATCCTCTTAGTACTATAAAGTTGTTGATGTGAATCCTATATGGATTCTATTTATTGTTCTTCTTGCATTGGAAAGAGTTCATGCTTGATCTCTTAGCATTTTGTTCTCTATTGATAATTGTTGAAGTTTATAGCTGCGGAAGAGTTATTTTCATCCTTGCTTATCTTCTTCAAGTGTATCGGGTGTATCGGTTTTGTGTTGCTCATGTTTCATTCTCATTTCTTGTCGTGTGGAGTTTGTGCGTTTGGTTCTTGCCTCTGGCATCGATGTGTAGTTTCTTCCTTGCATCTCTTTGACTTCCATTCAATATGAAGTCTGTCGCATCTCACTGGAGCCTCTTCTTGTTCTATTTGTTTCCGTCTCTTCCTTGGCGGTGTCGCTTCCTCCTTTTGTGATAGACTCTTTATTTTTCGGGAGTTACATTATCTTATTGTTTGCTATTCTCTTTGAAGCGCATATTGTATGTATCTTTTCGGGAGGCGTGTGTTTACCTGCCTATCGTGAGCTGAGTGCTTGCTTGTTTTCTTTGTGAGCTGCATGTATGCTTGCCTATTGCAAGCTGGGTGTATGGTTTCTTATCTAGAGCTATTTGAGTGCTTGTCTATCTGACGCTGGCTGGTTGCTTATGCATCGTGAATCATCCGGATTCTCCTTGCTCAAGTTTATGGTAATTTTGTATAAGACTATTTTTGTATCCTTAAATTCAGAGATTCTGTGTTGTATTCTGCTTCTTAGCAGCAGGACTAATATTGATTGATCAGTATTGATTGATTGGGTCAATGAGTTTGACTCAAAAACTAAAATTTGTGGTTTAATTATCTAGAAAATTCGAAGAAGTTTCTAGAAGTTTTTTGCCCTTTTTTAAAACAAAAATCGTGGGCCATTTTTGGCAAAAAAATTTATAGAATAGAACTCATGGTTTTTCCATAACATTTCTTGAGAAAATTTGTAGAAGATTTTTTGCTCAATTGTTTTTAACAAAATTGAGTTTTTTCAATTTTTGGCAATTTTTTAAACAAAATCATAGTTTTTGCAGATTTCTTTCCCCTTTTTCACCCAAAAAACAAAGTTTATAAGATATATGTAATGTCCCCTTTTTGTGATTATGTGGACACTACGTGAATTATTCGAATTCCCCTTAATGCAATGTGCAGCTATATGAATTTAGGAATGCAATGACAGTGAATTATGAACACAAGTTAATGAATTATAAATATGACTGGTAATTCCAAATGTTACTATAATGGAAATGCACTAATGAATAATACTGCAGTGGTAGATGGATTATGATGGAATATATATATGACTGGTAATTCCAAATGCCGCAATGGAATACAACTGATAGTTACAATATAATGATAATGCAGAGATAGTTATATCAATGACTGCGATGTATGCTTGGCAGTTCGAAAGTAATACTGAGTTCAAATATATATATGTTGGCTGTTTCTGATTTAGCAATGTAGTTGTATGCACATTACCCTGTGAGCCGTTTCTGATCTTCGATATGATATGTGCTGCAAGTTATAGGATAAATATCTGCCAAAGGTATGTTGTCTCAAATGTTCAGATGTGAAATATGCAAATACTATGTACAGGAGCCGTCTCTGATATGTCTTTGATATTATATGCTCTTTGGATGGTGTCGTCTCTAATTTGCAATTGTTATACTTGCACTGAATAGGTTGCGATAGCAACTGTCTATGCTCTTATTATCGAGCGGATTCCACAAAGGGAGATAAGTTATAAAATCAATTCTTCTTCACCTCTGAATGACTGATCTTCATCTCCCTTGTATAGCCAGCCTCTCCGAATGGTTGCTTATGAGAAGTCATGTCTTTACATGAGACGTGTCTCATCTTTATGGAGTTCGCATTGTTTGGCAATTGGTCTTAGTTATGGTCCTTTAACAGTGATTCTCTTAATTACTTTGTAACTTCATGCATAAGTAATATCGCATTATTATGATTGCTAATGACTGAATAGACTCGTGACACATTCATGCTACCTGTCTTTGACCAAATCATTATCGCATAATCTTAATCGAGTAAATGTGCTTTAGTTGGATATCAATTGTTAGCAATTTATACAAGTCGATGTTAATTAGTGATGTCGTCCATGCCTTCAGATCGATTAACAGTATCAGTCACTGTGATGATGTAGTTGATAACTGCATTCGACCTTCAATCTTGGATAGAGAACGAGGATCTCTCAATTATTATTGACATACTTGTCAATGTCGATCATCCATGGCTTTGATCGATAATCTTCTTGATGTTGGATGAATGCTTCTTCAGAATGATATGTCACTCAATAGTGGTTTGCAATCATAGTTTATCTGATTATGCGTACTAGCAACCATACATATCTTAAGTCGGTTCCATCTTCACACTAGGCGCTTCCGTTAATTGACTCCATTGACACCCCGTGGATGTTGTTTTTACACGCAACCTTCAGGTTTGGCCCACGTCGGGGTTCTTCATGCTGACGACTTAACATTATTACAAACATTGACCTGTTATCAATCTATACTTGTAAAATGCTATGTATTTGGTTTATTAATAAATTTCAATCTTTAATTGAAATTTATTTTAATCATATATTTCTTTAATGTTTAGAATTTGGGGATATGACAATATACAAGGGTTCTCTATTCTTGTGACTGAGGGCTGCTGGTTTTTCTGATCTTAGAGGATTTTTTCATGATTTAATCCCAAAAATTGTGATTTTTCTGATGTAATAAGGTTTTGCTCAATTTTTCCCAAAAATCGTGGTTTTCTTTGTCGTGGATTTGTTGTTTTTTAATTTACTGTTTTTCCCTCAAAATGAAAGTTTTTGACAATTTTTCTACAAAATTGTGACTTTCAGTCTTCAACAAAATGTTGACAATTAATTTTTTATAAAATTGTGGTTTCTTGCAGAGTGTTTTGGGTTGCACCTAGGGTTTCTAGGGCAAACGGTGTTCCTGCAAATGTACTGGAGTTTACTTTTTTGACGATTTTTTCACAAAATCATGTGTGATCTCAACATCGCATCAAGGGTTTGATGATTTTTCCACAAAATCATGGTGTTGTTTTGCAACAACTTTTGACAAATCTTGGCAAAATCGTAGTTTCAGAGTTTTTTTGCCAATTTTTTATCAACAAAAAAATGAAGTTTTTTAAAGTTGATTCTAGTGTCTCTAGATAAAAGGAGGGATAAATTTGTTACCCAACATCATGTTGGAAGGATAATGGTAAACTTGGTCATATCTAGAAGTGTTGAAGCACCAAGGAGGGTCTCAACAACAAGCTCATGTTGCAGAGCATTCTGAAGAGAAGGGGGCAGCCTTCTATGTATTCATGGTCAAATGACCTGCAGATTATGTCAAGTTTTTTGTGGGGTAGTTAGTAGAATGACCATTAAGGGAGGGTGTTAAAGTAATTATGTAATGTTTATATTATGTTCAGAGTTACCGGAAACGGCACCCCCCAACTCCTGGAACGCGTATTGTCGTATTTGGCACTGATACGGCACAGGCACGGTAGGAAAAACATTTGCATTCATTTCCAGTTTTCTCACCCGTGTCAGAATCGGCAGAATACATTTTAAAAAATAATCAAATGAATTTTAAAAAATAAACTCCGTTAACTGCCGTTTTCCTCACTCGTCAATGAATTTAAAATATAAAAACTTAGTTAACTGTCCTTTTCGTCACCCATGCTAGAATCTGAATAAATTTTCTCAAAATAAGCAAACGAATTTTTCAGATAACTCCGGTTAACTGTTGTTTTTTCAACCATGCATTTTGAAAACTTGAGCCGAATTTAGGAAAAGCTTAAGTTAAGTTTAAATTTATTCGATACAAACAAGAATTTTTGTTATAAAGAAACGGGAGCCTCAATTGAGTTTGTGGAATTCGGCGTGTCTCTGTCTCTGCATCATTTAAGAATTCGGCGAGCTCCTTCTGAATTTGCGGAATTCAGCGTGTCTCTGTGTCTCTGCATCATTGCAGAATTCGGCGTCCTTCTGAGTCTGTGGAATTCGGCGTGTCTCTGCATCATTTCGGAATCCGGCGTTTTCCAGCAATCATTTGTAGTGTTGTCCGGCTTGCACATTCGCTGTGGTCCGTCATTCGCTGTCATCCGTCACGCTTTTACCTGCCTGCAGCGCACATGTATTTCAATGGTTTTCTCGGTTTCCATTCTCATTTTTATTTAAATTTTATAGGATTCCAATTTTTATATAGTTCATGGGTATAAGAGTTAAATTTTAATATGATTTAGTTTAATATTATTTAATTTTAATATAATTTAAATTTAAAACTGTCCAAAATCTAAGTTTAATTTAGATGTTTATTTTATTTAATTTTTTAAAATTTTATTTAGTTTTTTAAATTTATAAAATTGTAGATATTGGATATATATTTTAATGAAACTATTTAATATTATAATAGCAATATAATTATATACAATTTATTTATTTTATATTAGTAATATGTTATATTTATTTTAAATTAATAAATAATTTGGAATTAAATTTTATAACTTATATAATATTATAGTATAATAATAATTTAGATGGTTGTAAAATTAAATTTAAAATAGTAAATATTGAACACATATAATATTATAAATTATTTAAATTACATTATTTAAATCAATTTATAAATTATAATTTGTATTTTATTTTCTCAATCTATAATTGTTTATATTTTTAAATTTTATTTATTTTTTTGCAGGATATTACTCATGGCATCATCATCATCTAATGTCAAAGCATCAGAAAACGACAAGTGGATCAAACCAAATGCTAAATCTCCATTATGGAAATATGTCACCATCCTTGAAAAATTTCAAGGTGGAGGTTATAAATGGAGGTGTGATGAGTGTTTAGCTCATTATAAGGGTTCTTATACAAGGGTTCGTGGGCACCTTTGTCACATAAAAGGTACAGGATGTGAAGTATGCCTTGGTCCAAAAGTTGGTGATGAACCAGGGAAGGGATTGTCAGATGAGAAAATTGCAAAGTATCAAAAAGAAGAGGATGAAGCTAATAATCGGGATCAAGCATCAAATCAC
>MU228147.1:488174-503573 GCA_018584345.1 Thuja plicata | reverse complement strand
TAGGAGAGACATGTCCCTTCATGGGACATGTCTATTCAATATAATTTAATTAATCTTATAATGTTTCATCAATCAATTATTAATTTAGAATAATAGATTTAATATTGAATATTAAATCTCATATGATAAATAATAATATAATATATATTATTATTAATCAACTTATATTATATGTATTCTAAATGATCATACGACTGAAGCTACAAACATTAACATTTTAGAAACATCGTCTTTCTATTTCCTAATTTAAGGAGCCTTTGTCTCCTTTGTAATCTCATTGAATATCAAGCAATTATCATTTCAGCATCTGATTAGTAGATTTAATTTCATAAATAGCAGTAAAGTAATAAAACCATATATTTAGAAAAAATCAATCACCAATGCCTTTATGATGTATTTAGTATTTGAGATGAACAAAGAATTTATGGATTAAGAAAGAAAGAAATAATATTAATGTCCAAAAATGACCAAAAGTAGGTCAATGGTACTTGAGGTTACAGCGGTTAACAATATAAAGTTCTTGGACGAGATAACCCTAGAATCAAAACAACAAAAGTACATAAGATAGAACAAAGCATTATGTGTTAACAAATAACAATGAAGGGCAAATGAGAGCTCCAAAAGCATTTACTAGTGAAGACTCAAAGGAAATCTCATACAATATCCTTGGAAGCATCTAAAATGGAGTCTGAACCATCATCAATCACCGTGGGAGATAACAATCATAGGGGAGTATCCAAGGTCGAAAGGCCACACTAGGATATCCTAGGAGGAATCAAAGCACTTCGTCTAGAAACTTCCCTAACATTCATGGCTGATGTATTGTAATGTGAATCTACCCCTATGGTCTCTAAGGCAGCCAACAAATGGTAGAGCCATGTCACCAAAGTGGAGCCCAATCATGGCGATAGGAATGAAAAGAGCCCTGATGCTAGGGGAGATCAAGGTGTGGAAACTAAGTGGTAATGGTGTGCTAAGAAAAGCATTGCCTAACCAATCTATCACCTCTAATATGTGAAGTACTGAGCCAAGCACCACTTGTCTAAATATCTAAAGAAAGTAGATAGATTGTTGCTTAGCTCCTTGTAGAGGCAGTAAAATCTTCCTTGAATCTCGCACTATATGGAGCATTTGAAAATGAAGTGTTCCTCAGTCTCCACCTCATTGAGGAAGCAAAAAAACTGAGGCACCCATGGATTACACTCATTACAGTCTATAGATGTAGAAAGTAAGCCTGATGATAGTCTCTAAGTGTGCCAGCTAGGCGGCAAATTAGGCTTGGACAATGCCCTTAGGAACTATTCATCTGCAATGGATTATGCGTCGCAGCATGAGTCTGGAACCTCCCAATATGGACCCATTCAATGACCTCCAACTTAGGTCCCCAAACATCTGAAACATATAATACTGTAGCAACATTGTTTTAACCATCACCTGAGTTGGTATTGCTTATCGTTGACAAGGAAAAAATGTTTGTCTTTTCTAATTTTGAAGATAGGCGTGAAAAATTAACAATATAGTCAATGAACATAAGTCATGGCCTGCAGGCTTCTCACAATTACCCTGGGCTTGTTGACATGGAAACCCAACTTCGGGGTCTACTAAAGGAAAACTGAAAAGAATGTCTTCTTCCAGGTTTTAATCGCAAGTGATCAACCTTGCAATGATAGAAATATGTAATCTCACTTTTCAATAATAATTCAATATCCTCGTGGAACTCAGAGAATATTGATTCCTACTAGGCAATTAAATGAACTTCTAATCTTCCAAGCAACAGTGTTCCAGCTCTCTTCAAGTGTTGAAATCCTCAGCCCTTCCCGGCTACTAGAATATTTACCCATGCCCTGTTAGGCACTTGAATTCCTCGTACAATAGACTTGATCCACGTCATTCTTTGGCAAAATACTAGGATGGGTCAAGACTATCTGCTATGAATTTTAAGAAGCACTGACGGGTTTTTAATTCTAATTCTTTCCTTGAGCTACTAGCAATTCGTAAAATTTTCAAAATTACAGACAAGATTTTCCCAGTTCATAAAATGACGAAACGAGCTTTTCGAAAAAAAACTGTGCAGAAGTTGTTGAATATGTTTTAGATAATACTTAAGGATACATCACCCAGGGAAATAGGATGTGTCAGGATTTCAAATAAGAGCTATTTATATGGTTAAGTTTAGAGAGGTGCCAGAATAATTCACGAGCGACAATGGGTAGTTCATATTATTTTATCCTTTCCATCCCTATGTAGTCGGTATTTGGCATCGCTTAACTTTACTTAAGCTTACCTGCCTAAAGAGCTCTTATCTGAAAATCCTCTACACAATTATTCCTAAAGGTAATTTACAGAGTTGCCAAAATCTGTCCATCCTTGCATACTGCTTAAGCACAGAATTTAAATTTGTGTGTCTTAGCCTAAATTCAGCCCTGAAACCCCATGGAGGCCTTCAATTCGTTTAACACTTTTTTTTTTTGAGAGTCGGAATTTCACCGTCGAAAAGAAAAATAAACAAGGAAAACGTAATAAATTCGACAGCAAACAGTGATGCTATGCTAATGTAGAAGAATGCGTGAAAGAGATTAAATAGGAGAAATTAGCGAGTGACCTTGTCCCGTGCCAGTTTTGTCTCCACCCTGGACCATAAATGACTTTATAATTCTGTGAAAATCTGTGTTGTTATAGTAACCCTCGAGGCATAGCTGTACAAAATTTCTGACGGCCTTGGGCGCTTCTTTGGGCCACAGCTCGATGTCCAGAGGGCCAACGGTGCTGTTGAATATGACCTTCCCTTTTGTAGGAGGCTCCAACACGTATATATTCGACATCTCTCAGCCCTTCTACCACATCACCCCCTGTTCAGAAGCCGAACAGTTGCAATATCTTCTGTTTGTTATTGTTTTCACGCTAAATCAATATCCCCATCTCTCAACTTCTCCTTTGCAGTGCTGCCAAGGCAAAGTAAGAGACCTGTTATAGCAGAAAGAAGGAACTGCGGTGTCGCACACCACCCTTAACCGCGTTTGATTTCTATATTATAAATCTTTCCTCTGATCTGTGTGATCACCCCGCCATTTTTCTTAACATTGATGGATTCATAGATTTCATGGCTCCTGGTCCCTGACACACTGTATTGTGATGATTCCGCATTTGTTTAATATTTAATAATAATGTAATTGTGAAAATTGCATACCCGTTGCTTTTTCCAATTTGCTAGGAGGGTTTAGTGCCATAATTTTAAGTTTTTTAAAATTTGTAAGCATATTAAATTTATAAATATTAGAAAAATATGTGGGTGAAAAATGTTATATTTCAAAGTTGATAAGGTAAAATATGATAGATTTAGATAGAGAAAATACAAAGTCATCAAGTTATTAGAAATAAATCATTTAGGAGGTGGATTATAGTCATTTGGAATTTGTAAACATTACGAAGGATTAGATTATCAAGAACGAGCTCCTAATTAGTAATCACATCATTTTCATTTTCCTTTTGAACAAGGCACTTAGTATCATGAATGGGAGAAGTGGCCAAAGCAATGAAAGCAAAAATGTCAGTATATAGTCGTAAAGAGGCCCCATAACCATTAGGTTCAAAAGAAGTCAAAGGTAATTGAGATGGTTGAGAGCATTAATGAAAAGTTTAGTCTTTGGCTCTTTTTGGAGGGGGTTGAGAAGTATTTGACGGGGAGTGACTATAGGCACTTTGAGTACATCCACATCAATAACAATAGGGACGGGAGTAACCCTTGTTGAAAGGTGAGGTCAATAAAACTCTAGCGATTGTACATGAGGCATTACCCAAATGATACAAAAGCACCTATAAACGGGTCACTTCAACTTTATTTGTTAGCACTTAAATTTGCAAGAGAACATTAAAACAAATCATAGCACTAATATAAAGCAAGAAGTGATTATAAGCAAAAGAACTAGAGAATACAATTGTGTTTTTGTTTGTCCAAATGATAACAAGAATTTAAACCTTGAAAAAATTGTGATATTGCTATTAAGATTCAACTGTGTAGTTTTTGAGTCAAACTCATTGACCCATGTTTCATGAGTAGTGGTTCAAAAAAACCCATCTCTCATGAGAATGAATGGAACACTTAGCACTCATTGCATCTAGGTGATGCTTACAAAGGTGAAGCATTGGGACTTCCCAGGAGGTCACACATCCTAGTACTGCTCAAGCTCAAGTGCTCTCAACCACAAAGTTTCCTCCAAGGCTAAGCCCACCTTACTTGCAACCCCATTTGCAAAACCTTCAGCAAGTTTTGTGCCTTATGAACCACTCATTAGAAATTGATAAGTAGGAGATATTCTCTACAACAAGTCAAATTGTGACATTATTGTTAAGATTCAATTGTGTAGTTTTTGAGTCAAACTTATTGACCCATGTTCCATGAGTAATGGCTCATAAGAACTCATCTATCATGAGAATAAATGAAACACTTAGCACCCATTTCATCTAGGTGATGCTCACATAGGTGAAGCATTGGAACTTCCCGAGAGGTCACCCATCTCAATAGTACTCTAGCTCAAGTGCACTTAACCACGAAGTTTCCTCCTTATCAATTGATGAGCTTAAGGGGCTTTCTAATGAATGGTTCATAAGGCACAACACTTGTTGAAGGTTTTGCAAATGAGGTTGCAAGCAAAGTGAGAGCTTAACCTTGGAGGAAACTTTGTGGTTAAGTGTGCTTGAGCTATAGTAGTATCAGGATGGGTGACCTCTCGGGAAGTTTGAGTGCTTCACCTCTATGAGCATCACCTCGATGCAATGAGTGCTAAGTGTTCCATTCATTCTCATGAGAAATGGGTTCTTGTGAATCACTAATCATGAAACAAGGGTCAATGAGTTTGACTTAAAAACTACACTGTTGAATCCTAATAGCAAAATCAAAATTTGACTTGTTGTGGAAAATATATCCTACTTATCAATTGATGAGCTTAAGAGGCTTTTTAACGAATAGTTCATAAGGCACAATACTTACTAAAGGTTTTTCAAATGAGGTTTCGAGCAAAGTGGGATTAACCTTGGAGGAAACTTTGTGGTTAAGTGCACTTGAGTTGGAGTAGTACTAAGATGGGTGACCTCTCAGGACATCCCGGTGCTTTACCTCTGTGAGTATCACCTAGATGAAATGAGTGCTAAGTGTTACATTTAGTCTCATAAGAGATGGGTTATTGTGAACCACTACTCCTGAAACATAGGTCAATGAGTTTGACTCAAAAACTACACAGTTGAATCCTGATAGCAATATCACAATTTGACTTCTTGTGGAAAATACCTCCTACTTATCAATTGATGATCATAAGAGGATTTCTAATGAATGCTTCATAAGGCACAACACTTGTTGAAGGTTTTACAAATGGGGTTGCAAGAAAAGTGGGCTTAACCTTGGAGGAAACTTCATGTTAAGCGCGCTTGAGCTGGATTAATACTAGGATGGGTGACCTCCCAGGAAGTCCCAATGCTTTAACTTTTTGAGCATCACCTAGATGCAATGAGTGTTAAGTGTTTCATTCATTCTCATGAGATATGGGTTCTTGTGAATCACTACTCATGAAACATGGGTCAATGAGTTTGACTCAAAAAATACAAAGTTGAATCCTGGTAGCAATATCACTATTTGACTTGTTGTGGAAAATAACTCCTACTTAGCCGGCTTTCAGAGAGAGACCTTGGACTCACCAATTCCCATCCCCCATCCGATCTGATCTAACACTTCTACTGGTCTTCTAGCATTCCCTCCAAAGACCTCATGGTATCCCTTCCCTCTGGTTTCCTAGTTACCCCCCATGCAGGGTGGGTGGGAGGATGAAGATAATGGGGCTATTGTCTTGCCTATCTACTGCGCTAAGTGGCTTGACCCAAACTCAGTAGCTGGGATCAACTGGGTGAAACTATAGCTACTCTCACCGCTTAAAAGGTCCCAAGAAATCATGAATAAAGAATATACCAAGCAAAACGGGCAAGCTCTAACTCAAGTATAGTTGACCAAATTGCCTAAAATCGATAGTGTCAAGATCCTAGGTAGATTAAAAGGTCATATGTAATTCAATTTTGAAACCATGTGAAAATGAAGAGAGAGCCAAGTGTGTCCCCTCCATGGTCATAATTACAAGATGGTGTATCTAGATACCATATTCAATCTTTCTACCAAGGTTTGAAACTTCTCGCCTCAATTTTATGAGTCACGTGGGAAGGAATAGACTCGAGAATAGTCCATAAATTCCTTGTCAAAAAGCCTATGTTTCAATTGGCCTCGGGGTAAGAAAGAAAATTTCTAGTAATTTATAGAAAAATATATAATAGGAAAAGTCTTTATTCCTCTATGGTAGAATTTTAAAGCATGCACCCAAGGTATTTTTGCAAGGGATCAAACTTGACAAGAAATAACATAGGACCACCAAATAGAATGTTAATTAATAGAAAGGTCTTTGCAAAAGGCATTATCATCCCACATAATATGGAGACTAATGGCTTCCCAATCTTTCCATATACTTTTGGTAACAAAAGTCTTGGGTGTTAATGGATTCCTTAATTGTAAAAATATTGTGGGATTCAAGCCCCTCCCATGTTTGACAGCCATCAAGCATCCCTATAGAAACATATTGCCTAAATAATACCTTCTAAGCCTTGTTCACTTCTATAGCTTTGATAATCCATTTAGTGCATAAAAATATGTATTGTTACTATAAGAAATTAAGTCAAACCCACTGAAGTCACGAGGGAGAGAATAAAATTCCTAAGTGGTTCTATTAAATCCTTTAACTTGGTTGGGGAGGCCCATAAAAAATACCTTAGGAGATTTTTAATTTTCAAATATGAGCCCTTAGAAGGTGCTCAAAAGAGGAGTAGTAGGCATGCATGACAATAATAATTTTAGAGCACACCCAAAATTTCTCTGGTTGAAAAAGAAGCTTCGTAACCAATAATTATTTTTTTCTCAACTTGGAAATGGTAGCTTGTTACAAAGAAGATAGAGAAGCTTGAAAGGAAAAATGAATGGTAAGGAATATGAACACTTCCCTATGATCAATCCACTACTAATGTATGAAGAATTTAGCTAATTAAGCTTATCAATAAAAATATCTACAACGTTGAGTTTCCTACCATTATATATTGGATCTTGAAGCTTTACAAAAAAAATATCAATATTGAAGAGAATAGTTGATGTTACTTTTTTCCTCTAAGAGAGTGAGAAATGAATCATCAAAAAAATGACTATTGACTAATTGTGCTAAAGAATTAGGCAAAGTGTTGCCTTTAATTAGGTTACAAGAAATAACCATTAACCAAGAGATATCCAAAGCTTTTTGTAGAAAGCATATAAAAAACAAAATCCAAGAGGCATCTTTTGCAAATTGAACAAAAAATTGAAAGCATTAGATTGGTGACCATTATAGTAATGCAAGAAGAGACATCAATGGAGAACATTTGACCAAATTAAAAAATTCATAAAAAAAAATCCTAAATCTTGGAGCATAGCAAGAATGAAAAACCACTTAATGCAGTCATAGACTTTAGAAAAAACAACCTTGATGAACTTGGTTCATTGTTGAGGATGCAAAGCCTATTCCATTCCTTCCACATAGCAGTAGTGTTTTTTAGAATATACCTAGATTCTGTAAAACCAATTTTCTCAAGATAAACAATCCAAGAAAGCATGCAACTTTTATTAAAGGGAAGAGCTTTAGAAATGATTTTTTAGGAGGTATTGAGTAGAGTGATCACTATCCAATTATAAATATCTTCTGGATCTTTAGACTTATATATATGAATTTGATATTTTCTTTGTTGAAAATGTCTCCTAAATAATTGTAAAGATAAGATTTAAGATAGACTTTGTGAATATCTTTAAAAACCAAATCTCATAAGGTTTTGTAGGATATGACTGGAAAACCATCACTTCTTATAGCTCTATCATTAGTCATGTCCATAAACTAGCTTTATAGAAACCCTCTAGAGTAAGGATAAAATCGTAAAAATCTCTATGAGAGTGTGTGGCTTGACAAGGGACTGAACTCAAATATTATTGTAAAGTAATGACTCATTTAGGAGAATCCTCCATAGTTTTGAAAACCTGTTCATAATGGTGGTCAAAGGCCTAAGTGATAGTAGGAAGCTTCATCAAAATGATTTTTTATGGCATAGGAAATGAGAAAAGAACTTGGATAAGGTTATTGAAACTACCAAGTTGAATCATTAGATGACTATAAGGGTCCACCTATCACTACCCTCAAGCTAACAATTAGTCCTCCAATGTGTTAGGATTTGTGTTTCATTAACCTTGTAAATCCTTTAATTTATTATTTTCCTAATTTTTTTTGTTATTTACCCATAAGAGGTTAAACCATTTAACCAACAGTGGCAAAAAGAGACCATGTAAAGGCAAAGTTACTTTTATCATTTTTCCTCAGGGAAAGAATAAAATAACTAGGCATCCCCTCTTAAATTCCTCTACTTTGATGTATTTGGATACTAGTTAGGGGTCATAAGAGCATCCATGATGGTTATGACAACATCTATGACAGTTTATGATAGACTCCTTCCACAAGTGGACATGCAAGAGAGATGCCTTGTGACAAATGTAAGAACATCTGCAAGTTTCTATTTTGGGTGGATTTGACTCACTCAAGGAGTTAGGCATGATTTTTTCCAAGTAGTTTTGTATCTTATTGCTTGGTGATACCACTATGGTATCATCCTCACTAATTCCTATAAATTTGTTCCTTGAACTAGATTCATTCATTCAGCCTTGTTTGGTTTCTAGGGTAATGAGGTGTTGTCATATTTTATATAGGCATGTAGAGAAATGTATTTTTGTTGTATTCTTCATTGGATTGGTAATATACTTTCCTCTCTTTTTGTGGTGGTGTTTTTTCCTGAAAGGTTCTCCACATAAATTTGGTGTTTCATGTGTAATGGTTTTCTTTTTCTTGTTTTGATTATACAATCACTTTGAGGGTTAATCTTAGTTTCAGATTTGCAATAATATTAAGTTTAAAGTTCATATTGCAACCTTTTTCACCTTGTTATACAACACCGAGTATCAAAGCTAGCAATTTTGTTGAGGGGGGGATGCCTTTCTCTTTAAGTGTTAAAGGTTTTTTGTTGTAGTGGGGGTTTTTTTCGGTTTTGAGAAAGGTTGTATGTCATGGCCTCCACCTCTCATCAAGATATTGAGAAGTTTAATGGAACTGGCTATGAAATGTGGAAGTTGAAAGTTGGAGATCTCCTTGAAGAGAGAGATCAATGGTTGCAAGTTTTCAAAGAAAAGAAACAAGAGGATTCTACCTTATGGGATGATTAGAGGAAAAAGTTAGAAAATAAGGCATGAGGAGCCATTTGGTTGTGTCTCACAAACTATGTCCTCTCGAATGTCTCTATAGAAGACATTGTATATAGGTTATGGAGGAAAATAGGTGATATCTATCAAACTAAGAGTTTGTCTAACAAGTTATATATATTAAAATATGTTTGTATTACTTGAAAATGATGGATGTTGATTCTACTGTTGAACATTGAATGCTTTTAACTTGATTTTCTATCAAATTCCATCAATAGATGTTAGTATTGAAGATGAAGATAAATGTATTTTACTACTTTGTTCTTTGTATAATTGTTGGGAATATCTAATTGTTGCTATAAGTATTTGTGGTATATAATTGAAGATGGACAATATCACTCGTATACTTCTTTCAAAAGAGATGAGGAGAAAGATCATAAATGTTGGCTCCTAGGCTACTTTGCATGTACGAGGAAGGCCTAAGGAGAAAGGGCCTAAAGGGGATAAAAATAAGGATTAGTCAAAAGGATGTTCCAAGACCCCCAAAAAGAGCATAGTGAAGTGTTTGAACTATGGTAAAAGAAGGCATGTGAAGAAGGACTGTAGAAATAAGAAAAAGAGCATTGATGCTTAAGTCATTAGATAATGGTTATTCTAATGTTTTACTTTTGGCTTAGTTAACTTTGTTAGTGATGATGATTAGGTTGTTGATTCAAGAGCTTCTACCATACAAATCCTCATAAAGAGTGGTTTTCTAAGTATAAAGGATATAATGGAGGAGAATTTATTCTTGCTAATAGCACCTCAGTGAAGATTGTTGTAAAATGAAAGGTAAAGTTGTGTTTCAGTGATGAGATGATTGTTTCTATTGATAATGTTTTACATATTCTAAATCTTACGATAAGTTCACTTTTGGTGATATAGAGCCCTCTATTATCCCCTTGAGGAACCCAACTCAACTTAAGGATTCTACAAATATCTTGGAACTCACTCAAGGAGTTAGTCTCAACTCAAGGGTAAAATAGAGTGCTTTGACTTTAGACAACCAACACCTCAGACATTTTGAACAAACTCACTTCCTCTGATCTCTTATTCCAACTTTCCTTAACACCAACCCTGATTCCAAGCTTCACTCTTGCTCTTAGACACAACTCTTGCTTCCTCAACTGACCCAACACATGTTCATCACATACATGAATGTCTATGATCCCACTAAGGCTTTAAATATACTCCAAATTTCCTTTCTATAATTTCTCAAACCATCTATGGCTTTGTTTCAACACCAAATATCCAACAACCTTCTCTAGGCTTGTCCCATAGCCCTTTCTAGACAGTAATATGTAAATTATTCAAATACTTTCCAAACAACGTGGTGAACACACTACATTTCCAAATACCCTTTTTTAAGTTGTTAAACATATATCAAACTCTATATTTCCAAACTTTGACTGGTGAACCTTTCCATCACCCTACAACCCTTGTTCTAGGCCTAATTAGCCCTCTAATAACAAAGAAACTCATACAAAAAATCACTCCCAGGACTCAATACCCTAAAAAAGTCTTATAAAATGGTTCAAAAAAATGGATTTTCAACTTTGTTTGATTAGACATGCTCATCTATGCTCACATTCATCAAACCCTCCTTTTTAGGTACTCTACCCTAGGGCTTTCTCAGCCAGACCTCTCCAAGCATTTATAGACCCTTCCAATGGATAAAAATCCATCACTTAAACATATTATGAAATTACATACCATAAAAGGTAGCCCTCATGTGGATGTAACTCTCAGACCTTGACTGGTCCAACCACCATGCAACCCCAATCAACACTTTGCCTCAATCAGAGACCTCTAACCTCATCCTCCTGCTTGTCCCTACAAATAAACATCTAATAACACATAATGTACATAAATAGGCCCCTCCTACAAGATACAATCATCACAGAAAGTGGGAGAGCCTAATCCATCTTGGAAACTTCAAACCAAATGTTGATTCCACACAAGTTAATACTGAGAACAGTCAGGATAAACTTGATTATCTTTGCTTCAAAACTTAACCAAGAAGTCCGAAAATTATATGGAATCAAAGTAACTTACTCCACCATTAAAATACTACATTTCTTATTCAACCATGCACTGAATGAAAATTTTTAGAACATCAAAACAGTGATTGTGTTCTCACAGGCAAATAATGGACAGTTTGTAGAATTTAAAGTTAATTAATTTGTAACTTCATTAAAATGTTTACCTTCAATACAAAAACCTTCAAAACTCCTCCATAATTCTTCCACTCTTGTGTATTTACAATAATAGACTCCCAAAACCAACTGCAACCACTACCCCAAACTGTCTAATAACAGTCACACAACTGATTGTTATAACAAAATGATTAAAAGTTGTTGTCAAATCGAAAACATGAATCTAATATCCCTTCTTGTGAATCTTAAAGGTTTAGAAACAACCTTTCTAACCATACTAACCCTTAGCTCCTAGATGACCCTTCTATACCATAATTGCATAAATGCAATTTTACATCTTTTTAGCATATTTGCACTTTTGAGTGTATTTACATGTTTCAATGGCATTAATGGTCATTTAACAAACTTAGACATCCCTATAGGTCCTTAACCCTTACATTTTTTCCTTGGATCAACCAAGTGACCCCAAGGTTACAACATTAATCCTATGTCATTCAATGGCTTACATAACATCTTTGGTGATTGTATTGCCAAATGATGCAAGTAATTAAAAACATGATTAAAATAACATGAAATGACAAATAATGGTCCATTACAATGTCAAATGATGTTAAATGGTCTTGTCCCATCACCTAAGGATCCACAGTGACCCTAGTGTACTTCCCTTGCTCTGGATTGACCTTGGTGCTCCTGCACCATACTCCTCAACTTGAAATTTTTTTAAGTCCTCTTGGAAAGTCCTACAAAACAAACCTTACTAAATGTATCTCCATGTCCTTCAAGTGTTCTTGTGCATGTGTACGTTGCTCCTTGATTTCCCATGCCCTCTTGGCTCCTTGAATTCATTGTGACTGCACCTTCTACCTTACCATGCTTATCCATGCTTGAATCCTTCTGTCCACACCTATTTCCCATCTTCTCATATACTCCCTTGAAGTGTACATCATGTGCCTTCTTCCTACATCTTCTTTTCTTCCTTTTGTGCTAAGTATCTAGTGACCAAATCAAGAGAACGACGCAATAACATACTCATGTCACCATGTGACTTGTACAAAACCCTATCAACTTCACCATGCTAGAAATCTACACCATAGTAGGATACACCTGAAATAAAATCAGACTTAGTACCCAAAAACAATGTACCACCTTTACATTAGTATATGGTGTCCCCATGCTTGGAGTGCACATGCTTGGATTAGTTTTATCTTGACCCTTCACCACCATTTTTTTATTTTCCTCAATATGTTCAATGTTTGACACCTCTGTCAGCAACTTCTCATCAACATCTTGCCATCTGCTTTGGCATTTCACCTTTCCCTTGGTGGCTATCTTTCCAATCTCATCCCTCAATATCCTAGTTAAAATTTTTTTCCCAATCTTCAATGGACACAAGATAGTTCCAATTAGTATCATCCCTTCCTCTTCAAGCCTTTTCCTCTTTGGTCTTCATCAACACCTTCATTCTTTACCTATGTTCTAATATTTTGAACCTCTCCACCATGAGATTCACCATCCTCTTTGCAACCTATCTGTTGCATCCTTCCTCCTTGTCCTTTATATGGACCACTTACATCAGCCTCAACATTTGTATCTGCATTCTTGATGACTGCTTGCTCCAAAGCACCATCATTCTTTCTCAAACAAGTCTGCATTTTCTCTTTATCTTCATGTTCCCTACGCCTCATGAACTCTTTTCTTCCCATTAACCATGTCTTTGACATTCCCCATGCTACCTTATCATCCTGTAGTGAACTCATCACAAACATTTTCCCATTTTTTTTAATAACATATGTATTTTCTCTGCCATCATATAGGGCTTTAACATCAACTTACCATACTCTACCCAAGATTATATAACAATCATTCAAAGGCATAATGTCACATAAAATAGTATCAAAATATGAACCAATGTTGAAGGAAACATATGATTGTTCTTTAACATGAATCCACTGATCATTTCTTAGCCCATATACTCTGTAAGGTGTACTATGTACTATCTTTTCTAAGTTCAACTTGCAAACCATCTCATTTGAAACAATATTAGCAAAAGAACCACTATAAATAATCACCTTGCATACCTTACCCCTGCATTTGTATGGTGTCCTAAATATGGATGACCTTTGAATGCACCTTGTATCCAACTTTTCTTTCATGATGACCACCATACCTACTATCAAATTGTCTTCAATCTGCAACCTCTGAACTCACCTTCAATCCAAGATCTATCCAACATAGAGTCACCACTTTGGAATGCTCCTAGAGGATGATTCAACTCCAAGCATCAACAAAGGACTCCAAGTCTTCAAAATCCCAGATCTTCTTCACCCAAACCCAGACCTTTTTCTGGGCTCTGATACCACTTGATGCAGAGCCCTCTACTATCCCCTTAAGGAACCCAACTCAACTTAAGGATTCTAAAAATATCTTGGAACTCACTCAAGGAGTTATTCTCAACTCAAGGGTCAAATAGAGTGCTCTGACTTTAGACAACCAACACCTCAGACATTTTGAACAAACTATTATTCCAACTTTCCTTAACACCAACTCTGACTCCAGGATTCACTCTTGCTCTTAGACACAACTCTTGCTTCCTCAATTGACCCAACACCTGGTCCTCACATACATGAATGTCTATGATCCCACTAAGGCTTTAAATATACTCCAAATTTCCTTTCTATAAATTCTCAAAACATCTATGGCTCTATTTCAACACCCAATATCCAACAACCTTCTCTAAGTCTGTCTAGTATCCCTTTCCAGACAGTAATATGCAAATTATTCAAATACTTCCCAAACAACTTGGTGAACATACTACATTTCCAAATACCTTTTTTTAAGTTGTTAAACATATATCAAACTCATATTTCCACCCTTTGACTGGTGAACCTTTCCATCACCCTGCAACCCTCGTTCTAGGCCTAATTAGCCCTCTAATAACAAAGAAACTCATACGCCATACCACTCCCAGGACTCAAGACCCTAAAAAGTATCATAACATGGTTAAAAAAAATGTATTTTCAACTTTATTTTATCAGACATGCTCATCTATGCTCACATTCATCAAACCCTCCTTTTTAGGTACTCTACCCTAGAGCTTTCTCAACTAGACCTCTCCAACCACTTTTAGACCCTTCCAGTGGATCCAACACCGTCACTTAAACATATTATGACATTCCATGCCATAAAAGGTAGCCCTCATGTGGATGGAACTCTCAGACCTTGACTATTCCAACCACCATGCAACCCCAATCAACACTTTGCCTCAATCAGAGACCTCTAACTTCGTCCTCCTGCTTGTCCTTGTGTGTGTGATTTTATGCACCTGTTAAGAAACACACAACACTTAAATAGATCATTTCATTAGTGAAAATAAGGGTTATCAAAAGTGTATCAAATCACTAATATCGACCTATTGCTTCCTATCTAGGAGGAGTGTGAAAAATGACATAATAGCCCTCAAATTATGCATTTATCAGTGACATATACAACCTAGAATGAAAGATTCAAATGAAACTAAATAATATATTCAAGAAACATGCATTCTAGTTGTTAAAAATGGAGATTATAACAATGCATAATAATAGAACTAAGAAGCAATATAAATCTATGATAATCTTAACAACATAACAATGCTTACAACACTTCAAAATTAAGGGCCATTTGAGCTTAAAACTCATCCTATTTATAGAGGAATTTGAGAGTGAGAGGAGAGAGGAAGCCATTAATGGAGGTGTAAGAGCATTAATGGTGGATGTAAGAGGCATTAATGAGGGGATAATTAATGAGGCATGGGTGAAGGGAATATGCATTAAATGATGCATTTATGAGAGCATTTAAGAGGCATGGTGAGGGTGTAAGTCCAAGCTTGAGAAAGTGGACTTTGAGGGAGGGGAGCTTGAGAAAGTTGACTTTCTC
>MU228147.1:466937-488124 GCA_018584345.1 Thuja plicata | reverse complement strand
AAATGATGCATTTATGAGAGCATTTAAGAGGCATGGTGAGGGTGTAAGTCCAAGCTTGAGAAAGTGGACTTTGAGGGAGGGGAGCTTGAGAAAGTTGACTTTCTCAAGTGAGTTGAATTCCTAATCAAAAGATTAGGAATGTGACATCATTAGGAAGGGGGTTAAGATGGGATTAATATTAATATTAGGCTTAGCATGGGGGGAATAGGTTGGGATTAGTTTGAACCCAAGGTTAAGGTGGTTGAGGTAGGTTAGGTTAGAGGGAATATTAATGAAATGAATTATATTTAATATATTCATTCAATAATAGGGAAATTAATTACTTAATCTTTTGATTGCTTTTGATAATTAATTAGGACTATAGCCAATTAATTAGATTAATTTAGGCCAGGGGATAGGCTTTTGCAAGTGATGAGGTATAATTAGGATTTATTTAATTCCTTTGTAATTAATTACTTTTGCCATGTTTTTGAAATTGATTTGAATTGTTTTGGCTAAGGTAATTAATGTAATTTAGTGATAAGGATCACTTAGGAGATTAAATCTGATTTTAAAATGAATTATGCCAACCGATTGAAGAGTTGTATTGACATAATTGGGGGTATGATCACACTTAGGGAAAATAGGGTCTATAGTCAGAGCAGACCAAATTAGGGCGGTTACATTTGCCCCTCTTTGAATTGATGTGCGAGCAACACATTGATTCAAAGAAAGTTTTTGATGTTGACTTTAGAAAGTTTGAGAATTTCGCTCATGATCGAACGAAATGCTTGATGAGATTAGTCTCGCACTTAATTGAACTAAACTGGTAGAATTTACTTTGAACTTGGTTGTTGTACAAATATCAATAAAAATATCTTAAAGATATCAATTCTGAACTTGGTTGTCGTCCAAAAATTGATAATACTAACTCCGATCATGATCGACCGAAGATCAATATGAAGCTGCTAGGAGCTTAGTAAGAATCTTTAAAATGAGGAAACACAAGATATCCATCTTATGAGAACCAAATATTTCCATCCAACAGTTCCAACTTAGTCAAGGAAACTGTCATGCCCCTAGTTGTTTTGATAACGAAGTTGTTTTAATGTTGTTTCGAGCAAGAATTTGATTGAATATAGTGTGATCATGCCCCCTCGGGAACAAAATTGAAGGAAAGAATAAAATCCCTCTATTGAATGATATATCACTTGTAGTGATCGGTTAGGGTGATAAATAATGGATTAGAAGAAGTGAGGAAATGGAGGTGTGTTTAGAGAAAACACACATTTTACCAAGTTAATCACGTTTAAAAGGTGAGTTCGATTTCGTTCCCGATAGATCAGATATTTTGGGAATCATAGATTATGTAATGAATGTGGATTTTGAATGAATTAAAAATAGAAATGATTTTGAGCTCAAGTCCTTATACGGTTCTTTCAAATGAATCATGCAATCTTTAAATGCATCTATATACAGATTCTTAGGACTATCACTGATTTGTATACATTGTAGCATGTTATCATCATTGGGTGTTTGTTGTAAAGAACATCACCTGATAGTACAACTGTCACTAATACCCACTGGTATCACGAAAGTATGAATACTATGTGTATTGGATGTAATGTCAGAAATAAACTTAGGCATCAAGGCATAGAAGCCAGGACGATAATTTAGTTATCTCCCTTTTATGATATCAGATTATGTGTAAGTGTAATATAAGATAGTTGACCCATAATGACCTTGAAAATTCATATCTTTGGGTACATCACATAGCATACACCGTAGTGAGAATCTGATTTAGAAAATAGACAAGGAAATTGTTTCAACCTCACTGTAGTTTACACATAACAAAGATCGAGATATATGCGGTTATCCACTCATGTTGGTAGCTCTTACCATAAACATCCAAGTTAGGTGAAATTTATAGGATCATTTGGAACAATCACCATACAAAGAAAACCAAGAAAATGTTATGCCCATGTCCTTACAACTCTTTATCTTTGTGTAGACGTCATGGAGTAACTCGGATGACATAACAACCATCAATTGAGAATCATTCAAAGAAAACTTATAACTACTTATGTACCCCTAGGTAAAACATCATTGGAACGTAAAAGAGTCATAATCAAACCAAGACCAAACTATGTGCTTAAGTAGTATTGAGACATACTATTGATTCATTTTTCAAGCGCAGTAGAGATTCATCAATCAAAATTTGGAACGTAAGCAATATGTTTTCCTATCTGAGTGTGTGCGAAAGTAATCGTGTTAGTAACCACAATCCATGTAATGTCTTAGAAACATTATGTAAAGTGTTGAAAAATACTAGTTCATTTAAGTTCATGGATTCAAGTGTTTGAGAGACACCAGTGGAGAGGCAAACCATCCTGGATAAGACACCCAGGACAACCTAGTAGATGTGAACTGATCAAGCTAGAAAATATGCCCTCAGTGAAAAATGAATATTCTTAAGACACAGATGCAAATAAATCCCAAGCAAGAATAAGACACGTGTAAGGAATCAGAGTCATCGAATAGCATAGGTTTAAGTATGAATTTTAGGGTTGCCAGTGTATTGATAGATAGAGCATGGAGTTCAAGTGATGCCTGTTTGCCAGGTTTTCACCACTTGGAGAAGCTTCTCCTTTTTGCTACCAAGATGCCTGTATTACCAGGTTTTCATCAAGGCACTTTTCTCTTTTTCAATATTTTTTCTATTTTTGCTTCTTCTTTTTTAATGTTTTTGTAGTATCAAGGTGTCTGTTTGCCAGGTTTTCACCAAGGACACCTTTCTTCAGGGCTTTTTTCACTGTTTTTGAATTTCTTTAGGATCAATTTTCTAATTTTTTTGGTATTTTCTAATATTTTCACTGCATAGGCTCTGCTAGCCAGTCATTAAGCATAGAAACACTTCAAATGTAGAGTATTAATGGGATCTAGGAGAACATCTCCCTTGGGCATAGCTAGCTGATAAGCTCCAGTCCCAAAAGTTGCAGTAATGACATAGGGTCCCAGCCAGTTTCATTCATACTTTCCTTTCTGTTCTCTGTTAGGCTGGTTCTTAGGAATCTCTTTTAGAACAAAATCCCCCACTTGAAAGTGTCATGGTTTGACCTTTTTATTGTACCCTTTTGACATGCATTTTTGGTACAATTTTAGATGATCGAACGCTTGTTGCCTGCGCTCATCAAGTAATTCTAGTGCATTCACCCTATCGATGTGGTATTGTTCATCAGTAACAAGACCTTGTAAAGATACCCGCAAAGATGGGATTTCAACCTCAATAGGTAGTACTGCTTTAGCGCCATAGACTAGGGCAAATGACGTGGCTCCAGTTGGTGTTTTGATACTTGTTCTGTAGGCCCAATGTATCAGATTTAATTGTAAATGCCAATCTCTGCCAGACTTACTCACAGTTCTGTGTAGGATCTTGACAATATTATTGTTAGATGCCTTAGCCTGTCCATTACCTTCAGGGTAATAGATTGAGGAACAATGTTGAGTAATGTGAAAATGTGTGCAAAGGTCTTCAATGTCTTGGTTTTTAAATTGGCCCCCATTGTCTGTTACAATTGAAGAGGGTATCCCATATCTACAGATAATGTAGTTCAAGATGAACATAGCCACCTGTTTGCCAGTTTCTTTGATTAGCAGCACGACTTCAACCCACTTTGTGAAATACTCAATGGTCATAATGATGTACTTGTGTCCACTTGAAGATTTAGGATATATTTGTCCAACCAAGTCAAAGGCCCATTGCTGAAATGACTAATGTGTTATGAAGGGGATGAGTTCTCTAGCAGGAGCATGGATAATATTTCCATGTGTTTGGCATTTATGACATGTTTTGGAAAATTGGATAGCATCTTTTTCCATTATGGGCCAGTAATAGCCTACTCTGAGCAGTTTCTTAGCTAGTGAAAATCCATTTGAGTGTGATCCACATACACCTTCGTGGACTTATTTTAATGCGTGATCTGACTCTTCATGTTCTAAACATCTAAGAAGTGTACTATCGAGACCTCATCTATATAAGTTATTAGTAATGAGGACATAATGCGATGTTGTCCTAATAAAGGCTCTTTTTTTCATTTCTAGATAGATCATTGAGAATAGTTTGGTCAGTTAGGTAAGCAATGATATTAACATATTGAGATTGGTCTTGGGCGGTCAAAGCACAAATTACTTGGTATTTAGGTGTATCAAAGGCTGGGTAGGATAATTATTCCACCAAGAAGTCATAGTGGAAATGATTCTCCTCTAGTTGTAACATGGATGCTTGTGTAGCCATAGCATCTGCTGCTTTATTCTCTGTTCTGGGTACTTGCTGGAATGTGATGAAGACAAAGTATTTCCTTAGGTCATCAACCAGTTGCTTGTAGGGCATCAAATTCTCATCTTTAGTTTGATAATCTCCATTTACTTGATTGATGATGAGCTGGGAGTCACCATACACATGTAACTCTACAATTTCCACTCCATAGCAAGTTTAAGTCCATTTACCAATGCTTCATATTCAAAAAAATGTTATTTGTGCATGGAAACATCAATTTGTAGGACTTGGATATCTTGCAGCCTTGAGGAGTTATGAACAGAACTCCTACTCCAGAGCCTTGTTGCGTGAAAGAACCATCAAAGTACATCTTCCATAGATACTCAGCTAGATTCATAATTGTTTCATCAGGGAACTCAATTCTTAAAGGGTCATCATCTTGGAGTGGTGAATCAACTAATTGATCTGTGAGGAATTGTCCTTTAATAGTCCTCCTATCCACATACTCAATGTCAAATTCACCTAGAATGAGGACCCACTTAGCCAGACGACCTGTTAATGTTGTCTTTCTTAGGAGATACTTCAAAGGATCTATCTTTGCAATGAACCTTACTGTATGTGATAGCATATAATGTCTTAATTTTTGTGATGCAAAGACAACTTCTAAGAAAGCTTTCTCAATAATGTTGTAATTGAGTTCATAGGATACCAGTGTTCTACTAATATAGTAGATTGCTCTTTCCTTTTTAGTCTCATCCACTTGTGCTAGTAATACCCCTAGTGATGTAGCTGTAGCTAAAATATATAGGAGTAATGGCTTTCCATGAAAGGGTGCCATAATAATAGGAGTAGCTAGGTACTCTTTTAATTCTTTGAAGTTGGCTTCACAATGTTCATCCCATTTGAAGGTGACACCTTTATGTAGCAATTTGGTAAAAGGTTGTGATTTATCTGTAAGTTGTGACACAAACCTCCTGATTGACTAGAGTCTCCCTTGTAATGTCCTCATTTGACTAATGTTACGTGGAGGATTCATTTCTAGTATAGCTTTGACTTTTTTAGGATCTACCTCTATTCCTTTTGTTGAGATAATAAATCCTAGGAACTTTCCTGATTGGACCCCAAAGGCACATTTCTTTGGATTGAGCCTGAGTTGAATTTGCTCCATGTGATCTAGTATATTTTGTAAGTCTATAATATGAGTATTCCTTTCTTTTGATTTAGCTAAGGTATCATCCATGTAATCCTCCATGTTTTTATGCATCATGTCATGGAATATAGTGGTCATAGCTCTTTGGTATGTAGCGCCCGCATTCTTTAACCCAAACGACATAACATTCCAACAAAAGGTTCCCCATGCGCATGTAAATGCGGTCTTCTCTTGATCTTCGGGAATAATTTTCTTCTGGTTATAGCCTAAGAAACCATCCATTAATGAGTACATTTGGTAGCCTGTTGTGAGATGTATGATCATATCAATATTTGGTAGTGGAAAATCATCTTTAGGACATGCTTTGTTTAAGTCCCTAAAGTCTGTATAGATCCTGATAGATTTATCTGATTTAGAGAATGGGACCACATTTGAAATCCATCCTACACAAGCAATGACTTTGATGATTCCAGCTTTTAATAATTTTTCTAGCTCGACCTTTACCAGTAATGTACCACAAGGATGCATCTTTCTTACTTTCTGTTTCACGGGTTTGATCCCGGGAGCTATAGATAAATGGTGCATTATTAATTCAGGATCTAATCTAGGCATATCTATGTAAGACCATGCAAAGTTGATATTTTTCTCTTTTAGGAACTCACTGAATTGTATCTTCTCCTCATCTGACAAATATTGTGCTAGGGGAACAATTTGAGGAGCTTCAGCTGTGCCCAAGTTAACTGGTTGTGTTGGTTCTATCAAAACTGAAGATCTTTCTTGAAAGTGCTTAGGGAGGATATCAAGAATATCATCTTTTGGCACCTCTGAGAGGTTTTCGCCATCAAATACGTCTTTTGTTTTTACTTTTTTAGAATCTGACACTGTCACAATGTGGTTTTCACCATTAGTTATTTTCTTCTTTTTATTTTTCAATTTGTGACTGAGAAACTTGATATCCTCCTATGACATGTTCATGCTCCTTGCATTCGTGGAAGAAGGGTAAGGTTAACAAGCATTTAGGTAGCAAGCTAAAGTGTAGTCATTAGGGAAGTCTAGGATAGGAGTAGGATCCATATTAGTCCAATCAATTAGGTCTGGGTTTATTAAAGACAAGGAGTCAGATTTTGGGAATGACAGCATCGCGTTAGCGTCAAGAATATTAACTGACATGACATGTTCTGTTAAGTCTATCTCTTTGATGTTTAGATCAATAAGAGTCAGATCACCATTATCAAAGTCATTGTTAGTTATATGTGGACCAAACTCTAGTGACTCATCAATGGAACTTTCATCTTCATCTCTCCGTAGAAGGAGGCTCCTAGCTTTTAGTCTCTGAATTTCTTCCAGGCCTAGGAAAATACAAGTTTCTTCATCAATGAGTCAGGGAAGGGATACCTCCTCTGCTTCGGGAACATCAACAATGTTAGGAGTAGTGTTAGAATGTTCTTTGTTAACTGATGGAGTGGAAAACATGTGAATCACATCTATTTCAATGTCCTTTATAGCAAAAGATAGATCATCCCACTCATAATCATGGGAGTCTGTTATTTCGTCATTAGACTTGTTCAAGAATTCATCAATAGTTACCTGATGTAATCTATTAGCCACTTGTAGATCAAAGTGTGGTAAATCTAAGACATGTGAAAATGTGACTAACTGCCCCCAGTTAGGATGTGAATCCTATTTTCGGGGTGTGTCTTCAGTAGTTGTTGCTATCAATGGTACCTTTGGAGTGTCTTCTATTGTTTCTTCTACCTCTTGAATAGTAGCTAGTGTTAACAAAGGGATATGAGTGTCTTGTGGTACCTCAAATCTTGGTACATATATTTCTCCTTGATATTCGAGATTTGTTGTACCAATATGTAATAATCTCTCATAGGACCATTGTTCTAGTTCTATTTCTTCTTCTTTATCACTTCCATCGTTAAAGATCGAACTATCCCTTGAAGAAGGGTCTTCAGATTTATTATTGAAACCTAGCTCTATTTTATCTTTGGTATCCCTAAATTTCATGTGTATAGGTTCAATAAGCCCTTTTCCTTTGTCTCCTAAAGGTCCTTTTCCTTTATACCCCATTTGTTTGAGAAGATCGTATCCTTTACCATACTTTTCTAGGGATATTTCCACATGTTTTACCTCTTTTTCCTTTGGTTGCCCCTGGTAAATCCAGGCCAAAACTACTTGTTCTTCATTGTCATCCCCTTGGGAGGTAGATTCTTTAACCATACCAGTTGCTATGTGAATTTATGGATTTTTAGACATAGTGGGTGTGAAAGATAGGGAAGGTTTCCCATAGGATCTTGGTGACACTGGAAGTTCTATCAATGATGGGGTGATGTCCACCTTGTATTCTCCCATACTAGTTTCTTCAAGTTTTAAGGTCTTTCCAAATCCTTTCATGACCATGTCTTTGGTATTCTTAGGTACAATCTATCTTGGATCTTCCTTGTTATGCGGGACCATACTACATGCCTTAACATTGTTGCAAGTATAACTGGAATCTGCAGGAATTGTCACTTCCACCCCATTATGTGGGAACTTGATACACTAGTGGTAAGTAGACGGTACTACTTGCATTTCATGGATCCAAGGTCTCCCTAATAGTATGTTGTAAGCCAAGGGTAAATCCATAACTTGACATATGACATTTCTTTCAACTGGTCTGATTCTAATGGGTAGAACAATAAGACCTTTAGAGGATCTTTCTTCTTCATCATAAGCTTTGATAGTGATTTTGCTTCTTGAATCAATGGTTTGTTCTGAGAGACCCAACTTCCTAATTAGGTTAAGGGTACAAATGTTTAACCCTGCACCTCCATCTATCAATACACGTGTAACATGAGATTTATGAACGAGGACTTTAATATGAAGGGGTTGATTATGTGAATGTGTTAATGATTTATCATCTTCTTCTGAAAAAGAGAGGTAATGTGGTGTTGAGATGTGATTAATCATTGCTTGGAATTTGTCTATATCAAGGTCCTTTGGCACATTTGTGGCATGTAGGGCTTGTTCAAAAATTTCCCTATGCACTGAGGAGATTTTAAGTAACTCAAAAATGGAAATTTGAGCAGAGGTTCATTGCAATTGATCCACCAAGTTATACTTCACTGCGGGAATAGTAATTGTTTGTCTCATTGCCACTGGTTTGGGAATAGTGACAATGGGCACCTTGGAAGTTGTTGCCAGTTTTGATGAGGAATTAGGTCCTTTGATTGTGACTTGTGCTTGACTTTGGGTTACCACATTTGATTGGGAAGATGTGTCTTGAACACCTTTGATAGTGACCACATTAATTGATTCAGTCTTAATGTCTACCATGTTGATCACATTATCATTATTAGAGTAGGTGTAGTTTGCTTCATTTCCTTTTCCTTTAGATGCTTCCTCTTTCTCATAATTAGGGAATGGTTTGTTAAATGTTGTATGGTCTTCATTAGTGGTGTGCCCTTCCACTTTGATCTTGCCTCCTTCAATAAGGTATTGGATAATATGTTTGAGTTTAAGACAATTATTAGTCTTGTGTCCTTTGTTTTTGTGAAAGACACAATAAGAATTGTCATCCCACCATCTTTGTTTGACTTTTGGTTCCCATGGTTTTGAATCTGGGATCATGAGAACTTTGTTGTCCAGGAGTGTTTTTAAAATGGTCTCAAGAGGTTCTCCCAAAGGAGTGAATGTTCTTTGAGGTTTGGAAGTGCATGGTTGACCTTTGTTGTTCTCATTGTTTGATTTAGGTATGGAGGTTGTTACCTTGGCATCTTTACTTGCTTGCATACTATTCGTCAGATTAAATACTGCTAGTTTAGGATTAGCATTAGACGCATCTACCACTCCATCATTAACAAAATTCTTGTTTTGTTTCCACCATTTAGGCTTGTTGTTGGAGTTGGTAGATTTTTTATCACTTTGGAGAGTGATTTATCCCTTTTTAACCATGACTTCTTCAATACGTATGGCATTCTTGATCATTCTATCAAAGCTAGGGGAATCTTGCATTTGAAATGCGTAGTTCAACTCTGGTGTCAAGTTATTAACAAAGATTTCCATCTTTTTAGATTTGGGAATAGCTCTTGAATATCTTGCAAAGATTTTCCTCCACCTTTGTAGAAAGTGTGTAAAGGATTCGTCAGTTCTTTGCTTAGTGTTACATAGATCCATCATAGTTACATCATATTGTATATTGCAGGAGTAATGCTGGATAAACTGTTGAATTAACTCCTCAAACATTTTTACCTTAGGTGTAAGCTTTGAGAACCACTCCATGGCATTCCCACCTAGGCTTCCTGGAAATAGCCTCATTATGTATGTAGGTTCATGCATGTACTCTATTTTTAGAGCACAAAACTCTCTCACATGGTCATGTGGATCAGTCTCTCTCGTATACTTCTCATATTTTGGCCTGGCCATGTTGGGAGGAAATGGAACCATTTTAATACTCTTATCAAAAGGAAATGGACAGATGGAGTCCAAAGAGTATTTTGTCTTGGGTTTAGCCTTCTCTTGTTTGAGATTTGCAAGTTCAGATTGCATCAAGGTTAGTTGTTTGGTGAGAATAGAGATAGGAGTTGACACCTCCTTTTCCTTTAGTTGTTCAACATCATAATCTTTAGGTAATTTTACTCCAATGGATGCTAGATGGAGAAAGTATTTCTCTTTGTCTTCGTCGATTATCTTTTCCAATGTTTTTTGAAATTTTTTACTTTGTTTGTGTTTATTGTATTCTTCTTCAGTAATGTCTTCCTCACTGTATGAACCAAACAAAGGATGGTCGATGTTTTGTTCTTCTTCACCATCGCTATCTTCGCATTTTTGGTTTTCATCATTGTCGTATTCCTCAAAATCCTTACTCCATTCGTGAGTGGGTCTTTCCATCTCTAGGGAGTCTAAATTGAACAGGGAACTGCGAGATGTTTCTCCTTGTTGAAAGTGTAGCGATCTTGGAGGTACTTCCAATTCTTTAGAAGTGTACTTGTTGCATCTTGTGTTAACCATGTATTTGTATCTCAACTTTGTCAAAGTTTCCCGATAGTGTCAAGTAGAGTCTCAAATCGTTCAAGTGAGTGTGTCTAGGTAGAAGTGTTGTCTGTGTCTTGGTGGAAGTAAATGAATCTAGCATCAAAGGATTAGAATTCCTTGATAGTGAGTTGGGAATAAAGTTATTTTGAAAAGTGAATAGACCACACATATTGAGATGGATTGCGAGAGACTGACGTGACATGCAAGGTGAACCTGAAAAAAAGTTTTTGACACAGAAACAATGAGACTACAAAAGCAACATGGACAGACTAAAGAGCCAAAAGGGTATCTAAATAAACTATTTTTCTTTGAGAGGCAACTATGCAAGTGCTCACTGTCCTAGATGTGACACTCTGTGTGTGAGATTTTGCAAAACCAGATGCAATCCTAAGTATACAGGATGCGATCTTTCTCCCTAAAAGCAATGCGGGATTTACCAGATGTGATCTTGCACACTGCACACAAGCTTACACAACCAGATGCAAGCCAGGATTGACCAAAAATGATTGTTTGTTGTTCTAGAAATTTGGTTTCTGATTTGTCTTGAAGTTCGTGCAAATTTGTTTGATAATAGGTTGTTTTTTGCATTTTGCCAGTGAGTGAAATATATGGTAGGTAGCCAAAGGATTGAATCTTATTGCTTATTTGAATGATTTATCTTGTTAATGAACTTTCAAACACATCAAGCATTCTTGCATTGTTAGGGGTGAACAAACACATTCTTACGCCCTATTTTCTAGGTAGAGGATGAAAATCCTTGCTCGTAGACTTAGGTACACACTCAAATGCTAATCAGAATATGGCCATCACCGAGCATGCAATGGCTCCAGTCATGATGCCATATTAGCTTACTCCAAATGCAAGTGAGGGAAGGATATGACAAGTGTCTTGGGGCAATTAATTTTTGCCTTGCACAAGGATTATCACCCTTTCGGGGATGAATTAGGTAGTTTTGACTACAAAGTTTGTTGTTTATGATGGGGCAATATGTTCAAAATCATCTCCCATAGAATTGCACAAGGAAAAATTGAGACATATAGCCCTATGAGTACTCAAATAGGTGCAGTCTCGCAAGCAAGATTCAAGCGGCTTTGCTCTACACATACCCAAGCATGTTCAAGGAATGATGTCAAAATTCCAAGAACAAAACTGATTCTGTCTTTCAAGGCTTTGGCCTACGAGGAAGCAATTATTTATAGTGAGTTGGAAGGGTTGGCGTAAAATCTATCCTCACTTGGGTCATTCCCGGGAGATTTTTCCTCAATCGACATGCCCTCTATTGTTAAATAAGCATACAAAGGATTGGCGAGTGTAGGATTTCTAGATTTCTAATTCTTCGAAAGAAGAAGAGCATACTCTCCTATTCCATGTAATTTTCTCCCAAAACACTTCAAGCAAAGATCCTAAGTTAATGAAAGCATAAATACGTGAAAGAAATGTTTGTTTTGTTCAATTTCCCCAAAGTTAGGTGATTTGATTGTTCAATTACTATCCAAAATTTTAGACAATGAAGTTTGCTTGTTTAATTAACTGCAATGTTTAAATGATTTGTATTGTCCAATTTCAGATCCAAAGGGAATTATACGACGTAACTTGTTCAATTATCCCACAAGATTAGTGATTTGCTTTGTTCAATTACAACATCCCAAAATGAATTAAATGGTGAGTTTGTTTGCCTTGTCCATTTATCTCCAAATTCCTTCACAAGTATTAAACCAACTTTTGATTTTTTGATTTTCCTTTAAAGGAAAAGAGCATAGTAATATGGTTGATTTAACAAATGATTACAAAATGTGTTAAGTGTTTAAAACTGCGAATAAGGGAAACAAGCTAATCTATTCAAAACAGCTACAAACAATAAGTTAGCAACTTTGTTTCATCTTTGTGAGAAAAGGGCTCTTGACAACAATCTACAAACAAGAATTAGATTGTTTAAAGGTCAAACACAGAAGACACGTAAAGATTAGTGGTTAGCTTTTGTCAAAATACAACTTTGAAAACCAGATGCGATCCTAGATTTCTTGAATATGACCTTATTTCCCAGATGCGATGAAATGAAAACTATATGTGAGCCTTTAACAGAAATGACTCAGGATTTTTGGGATGCGAGCCTAGATTCGACGATGAGAGGGCGTATCTTAGATGCGAGCCTTGGCGACCAAAAATGAGCTTGTTTTGGAAACTTGAGAGGACAAATTAGTTGAAAATGAATGCAAAATGAGGTAAAATGCGAGATTCAGCCCCACGGTGGGCACCAGAAATGTGTGTGTGTGATTTTATGCACCTGTTAATAAAGACACAACACTTCAATAGATCATTGCATTAGTGAAAACAAGGATTAGCAAAAGCGTATCAAATCACTAATATCAACCTATTGCTTCCTATTTAGGAGGAGTGTGAAAAATGACATAATAGCCCTCAAATTATGCTTTTATCAGTGACATATACAACCTAGAATGAAAGATTCAAATGAAACTAAATAAGATATTCAAGAAACATGCATTCTAGTTCTTAAAAATGGAGATTCTAACAATGCATAATAATAGAACTAAGAAGCAATATAAATCTATGATAATCTCAACAGCATAACAATGCTTACAACACTTCAAAATTAAGGGCCATTTGAGCTTAAAACCCATCCTATTTATAGAGGAATTTGAGAGTGAGAGGAGAGAGGAAGACATTAATGGAGGTGTAAGATCATTAATGGTGGATGTAAGAGGCATTAATGAGGGGAGAATTAATGAGGCATGGGTGAAGGGAATATGCATTAAATGATGCATTTATGAGAGCATTTAAGAGGCATGGTGAGGGTGTAAGTCCAAGCTTGAGAAAGTGGACTTTGAGGGAGGGGAGCTTCAGAAAGTTGACTTTCTCAAGTGAGTTGAATTCCTAATCACAAGATTAGGAATGTGAAATCATTAGGAAGGGGGTTGAGATGGGATTAAGATTAGGATTAGGCTTAGCATGGGGGGAATAGGTTGGGATCAGTTTGAACCCAGGGTTAAGGTGGTTGAGGTAGGTTAGGTTAGAGGGAATATTAATGAAATAAATTATATTTAATATATTCATTCAATAATAGGGAAATTAATTACTTAATATTTTGATTGATTTTGATAATTAATTAGGACTATAGCCAATTAATTAGATTAATTTAGGCTACGGGATAGGATTTTGCAAGTGATGAGGTATAATTAGGATTTATTTAATTACTTTGTAATTAATTACTTTAGCCATGTTTTTGAAATTCATTTGAATTATTTTGGCTAAGGTCATTAATGTAATTTAGTGATAAGGATCACTTAGGAGATTAAATATGATTTTAAAATGAATTATGCCAACCGATTGAAGAGTTGTCTTGACATAATTGGGGGTATGATCACACTTAGGGAAAATAGGGTCTATAGTCAAAGCATACCAAATTAGGGTGGTTATAGTCCCTAAAAATAAACATCTAATGACACATAATGTACAAAGATAGGCCCCTCCCACAAGATACAATAATCACATAAAGTGGGAGAGCCTAATCCATCTTGGCAACTTCAAACCAAATGTTGATTCCACACAAGTTAATACTGAGAACAATCAGGATAAACTTAATTGTCTTTGCTTCAAAACTTAACCAAGAAGTCAAAAACTTATATGTAATAAAGTAACTTACTTCACCATTAAACTACTACATTTCTTATTCAACCATGCACATAATGAAAAGATTTAGAACATCAAAATAGTGACTGTGTTCTCACGGGCAGATAATGGACAGTTTGCAAAATTTAAAGTTTATTGATTTGTAACTTCATTACAATGTTTCCCTTAGATACAAAAACCTTAAAAAATATTCCATAATGCTTCCAATCACATGGATTTACAATAATATAGACTCCCAAAACTGACTGCAACCACTAACTACCCCAAACTGTCTAATAACAGTCACACAACTGACTGTTATAACAAAATGATTAAAAGTTGTTCTCAAGTTGAAAACCAATATTGTCAACTCAAAAAAATGATTCTAATATCCCTTCTTATGACTTTGAAATGTTTATAAACAACCTTTCTAACCATACTAACCCTTAGCCCATAGATGACTTTTCTAGACCATAATTGCATAAATGCAATTTTACATCTTTTTAGCATCTTTGCACTTTTGAGTGTATTTACATGTTTCAATGGAATTAATGGCCATATAAAAAAATTAGATATCCCTATAGGTCCTTGAACCTTAAATTGTTTCCTTGGATCAACCAAGTGACCCCAAGGTTACACCAATAATCCTATGCCATTCAATGACTTACATAGCATCTTTGGTGCTCATATTGCCAAATGATGCAAGTCATTACAAACATGATTAAAATAACATGAAATGACCAATAATGGTCCATTACAATTTCAAATGATGTTAAATGGTCTTTTCCCATCACCTAAGGATCCACAATGACCCTGGTGTACTTCCCTTGCTCTAGAGTTGACCTTGGCGCTCCTGCACCATTTGGTTTCCAAGTTAAATGATTTTTGAATGCATGTGACATTTGATAATTCATGTTGCAGGTTGGTAAGGGAAGTGTGGTAGTTGCTAAAGGATCTCAAAAATAGATGTTCTTTAAGTTGCATGATTCTACTCTGTGTAATTCATCTTTTGTAACTAGGACTAAAAATGCATGTGTGTTATGGCACAATAGATTATATCAAAGTGGTGAAATTTTTTTAAAGAATATTCTAGATAAGAAACTAGTTGAGGGGATTTTTTATTATTTTCCTAGTAAGAGTGATTTTTGTGAGCACTATGTGTCTAGTAAACAAAATAAATCTTCATTACCTAAAGGATTCAATAAAGCTAAGAGACTTTTAGAGTTTATTCATTTGGATGTATGTGGTCTAGTGGATGTTGAATCTTTGAATAGATTTTGGTATTATGTTTCATTTCTTGATGATGTCTCAAGATATACTTGATTTATCTTATGAATTCAAAACCTAAAGTTTTCACTAAGTTGAAGGGATTTAAGGCACTAGTTTAAAAATAATTATATTATAAGATAAAGGTAATGAGATCTGATAATGGATGTGAATATTGCTCTAGGGAATATGATGAATTTTGCAAACATGCAGGATTTTATAAGCAAAATACTACCCCTTACACTCCCCATCAAAATGGGGTGGCAGGAAGAGTGAACCATGCATTAATCGAAAGAGCTAAGAGCATGTTAAGTAGTGCTAAGATAGATTAATGTTTTTGGGAATAAGTTGTTGGTTTTTCTTGTTATTTGATTAATAGATCTTGTAAATATCTTGTTGATAAACACCTTATGAAATGTGGTTGGGTAAAAAATCTTCAATTTCATGTTTAAGGGTCTTTGGCTGTGAAGATTTTATTCATATGCTTCAAGAGAAGAAATCTAAATTGGATCTAAAGCTCAGAAATGCATCTCTATAGAACATGGTGAGAGTGTAAAAGTTTATAATATTTGGAATCCTGTAACCAAAAAATGATCTTTTCTAGAGATGTTTTTTTCAAGGAAGTTAGAGCTAACTCTAGTAAAGAACAACCAAAGGAAAAGTCAAAGGCAGTGCATTTTGAAACTAAGCAAGAAGATACAAATGTGGAAGAACATAGGGATGGACAAGAAGATGGAGAAGTAGAAGGTAGTTCAAGTGAAAGTTCAAAATACTTAGTTGTGATAGAAGAAGATTATTGCAATTAGGAAGAACATCTTACACCACCTTTGATAAGGTCCACAAGACAATGAAATCTAGTTAAAAAGTATATCGCGCCTGATTTATACTTTAAATTGGTTTTAATTTGTACTAATGGTGAATCTAGATCTTACAAGGAGGCACTCTCTTCTGAGGAAATTGAGTGTTGGATGTAGGCCATGTAGGTTGTCACACCTGGGATCTTAATAGTTTTCCCAAAGGAAGAAATCCCATTGGATGCAAGTGGGCATTTAAGAATAATTTTGGAGAAAATGGTTAGCTAAACAAGCACAAGGCCAGGTTGGTATCCAAGGGATACTCTCACAGAGATGGAGTTCATTTCAATGAAATATTATCTCTTGTTGCTAATCTAACTTCTATTAGATTCCTATTATTTATTATAATTTCTTGTAATTTTTAGAGCTATCAAATGGATGTTAAATTTTCATTTTTTTGAATGGGGCTCTTGAAGAAGATATTTATATGTGATAGACTGATGGTTTTGTTGAAAAAAGAAAAGATAACTTGGTTTGTAAGTTAAAATAGTCATTGTATGGTCTAAAAAAGTCACCTAGGATGTGGTAGCATAAGTTTGATGCATTTCCATTAAATTTGGGTTATGTTGGAAGAAAAGAGGGTCAATGTCTTTATATTAAGGTTATTAATTATCAATTATTAATTATATAACATGTTTACTGGTAATATCAAGGTGATGATTAAAGAGATCAAAACTCGGCTTTCTAGCACATTTGATAGGAAGGACTTGGGTGCTACTAAATATATTCTTGGGATGGAAATCAATAGAGATCAAATTCATAGAAAGCTCAATTAAGTCAGAGTAAGTATGTTGACACCATTTTGCAGAGATTTAAAATGTAGGATGGTAACCCAGTAAGTATTCCATTTTTGGTTGGTACTAAGTTGAGTTTAGACATGTGTCCTAATTGTAATGATAAAATTGAAGAAATGTCTAATGTTCTTTTTTCTAGTATTGTCAGTAGTTTAATGTATGCAATGGTTTGTACTAAGACCATATATATGCCCAAGTAGTGGGAGTTCTAAGCATGTTTATGTCTAACCCAGGCAAAGAGCATTGGACTTTTGTTAAAAGTGTTCTAAGATGTTTGTCAGGTACTTCTAATTACAGTTTATTTTATCATGGTATCGATGATGTGGATAAGTCATTGGATATACAAGGTATTGTTAATGTAGTTTGGGTAGGTGAATTGGATAGTTGAAGGTCCACTAGTGACTATGTGTTTACATTGTTTGGAGCTGCAGTGAGTTGGATGAGTAGAAGACAACCTACACTTCCATTATCCACCACTAAAGTAGAGCATATGGCTACTACACATGCATCCAAGGAGGTAGTTTGGTTACAGAAAGTTGATAATATCATTTGATTTGATTGTAGGATAGTGAGAATTGGATGTAACAATTAGATTCTATATGTTTGGCCAAAAATACTATGTATGATGCTCGTACAAAACATGTTGATGTTCAGTATCACTTTGTGTGAGAGATGGTTGAGAGTGGACATGTCCTGATTGAAAAAGTTGGTACTTTAGATAATGTTGCAGATTCTCTCATGAAGCTAGTGACAAAAAATAAGTTATCTTGGTGCGGGTAGGCCATGGACCTTTATCACTGCACTTGATTTGTATTTTGTAACTCTATGGGGTCATTTACAATGTATGATGATAAGTGGGTGAATATTAGGATTTAGGTGCCATAAACCTTGTAAATCCTTTAATTTATTGTATTCCTAATATCTTTTGTAATTTACCTATAAGAGGTTAAATTGTTTAACCAATGGTCGTTAAAGTGACGATGTAAAGGAAAAGTTACCTTTATTGTTTGTTCCTAGGAAATGGACAAAATAGTTGGGTAGCCCCTCTTGTAATCCTTGATTTTGAGGTGTTTGGAATCTTTTCATGGGTTGTTAAAGAATCTATGATATTTATGATAGATGTCATAAGATTTTATGACAACAACTATGGCAGTTTATGACATATTCCTTTCATAGGTGGACATGCATGAGAGATACCTTACGATAGCTATAAGAGCATCTTTAAGTTACTATTTTGGGTGGATTTGACTCATTCCAAGGGTTTAAGCGTAATTGTTTCTAATTAGTTATGTAGCCTATTGTTTGGTGATATCACAATGGAATTTATTTTCACAAACTCCTATATATTGGTGCCTTCAACTAGACTCATTCATTCAATCTTGTTCAGTTTCCAAGGTAATGGAATGGTACTTGATTTTACAGAGGTATACATAGAAGTGTATTGTTTTTGTATTCTTCATTGGATTCATAATATACTTTCCTCTCTTGATGTGGTCAACTTTTTTCCAGAAAGGTTTCTCTATGTAAATTGGGTATTTCAAGTGTAATGATTTTCTTATTCTTGTTTTGATTCTACAATCACTTTAAGGGACAATCTTAGTTTCAAATTTGAAATATTATTAAGTTTGAATTTCATATTACAAGCCTTCTTTACCTTATTATACAACATAATGATATGCAAGAAATGGGTAGTTTCCATCTTTTGAGGTTAACTATAATAAATTCTATGTCCAACACAAATAATTTGTGCTCCTTACTACCCTCAAGCCAACAATCAAATTGGGGTAACAAATAAAACACTTGTAAAAATTCTCAATTAAATCACCATTAACACTATATTCGTACTTGCATTCCCCCTTCTAATTCCCATCCAAACATAAATTGATGGAAACTTACATAGTTTTATTTTATCCATCTAAATAATCATTGGATATAGAAAATACTAAGGCAATAAAAATAAAATAATTTAGGTTTTCCTACTTCAATGATTTTCTCTTGTGATAGAGAGAAGACCTTAATCCTCTTGGGTTGCTTAGATAAGCAAATTTTGGTTGTGTACAATAGGAATAAGGGATCACATAAAAGGATTGTTTTACCCAGTTCATATGGCACATGGGAATACAAAACAACCTCAAGGCAAATATGATTGACACCACTTGGTAAGAAATATGCCAGTGCAATATCAATGTTTGAAGGGTTTTTATCCCTTTATTGCTCAGAATTGAGAAAGAGAGGAATGATATTGGCATATAAGAGACTAGATAAGTGTGGATATCATCTAATCCAACTGAGGAAACTGATGTAAAAGGGGATGGAGAAGAATTGGAATGCGCGTGGAAATAAAAAAGAAGTGAGTTTTTAGATCCAAATTCCCATCAGTCGGAATCTAGTAAAGACATGTAATTGCAGATCTGGGTCCTGACGACTGTAACCTGAATCTCTTAAAATTTTGAATTGAAAATGCAGGGGAGGGGTCAAAACTCATCCTTTACCCGGGGACAAATTGCTAATGGTGTTTTGTACCTGGCAAATCTCAGGTTTCTTCAACTATGCATGACCTTCCTAATTCTCATTCAGTGGATCCATAACATGTTCTTGCACACAAAAATGGGGGAAAAGGTTGGATAAAGGGGGTTTCCTTAGTCAAACCCCTATTTAGGAATCAACATTGAAAATAAAAGAAAAATACATAAAGAAAGATGAAATAGAAACCAAATCTGAATCGTAAATCACCTTATACCTTGACGATGCAATGTCTCTTTAGATGTGATCATAAATATTGATGCAGTAGCTTGATCCAAAAGGAAATAATGAAATAAATACCTTGAATGATGTATATTATAGTTTCCAATAATTCTTGATGAAAAATAAGGAAGAATGTTTTGAAGGATTGAAGACTTGGATGCTCAATTGTAGAGATCTTGAACTCCAATTGCTTGCTTGATAATGAATGACTGAAAAATTATAGAGAATGTTTGAACTTGATAATGGATACCAAAATGAGGAGATATAGGGTGTTTATATATGCAATCCATCATTTCAGGCGTTAAAACTTGGACAAGTTGACCGCAGAAGAAAAACTCTTGTAAATATCCCATCACATTGCTTTAGGCCAAATATGGGTCTAATTCCTAGGGGATAAAATTGTTGGAAATACAATAATGGGAAAGCAAGATACTGAGAGGGGGGGGGGTGAATCATATCTTCAAATTTAAACACTTAAAACAAACTGATCCACATTCATACATATATGAATCTAATGTAACATTAAATAACATCCACACAATGAAATAAATAACTCATAACACAAGAACTTGGTAACCCAGAAACCCAAATAGGTAAAACTGGGGTGGGGATGACACCAACAAAATTCATCACTACTACAACAATAAAGTGTGCCTATTAGGGCTACAAAATTTGATTACAAAATGCAATCTACCTGGTTAAAGGCCTACCCAGTTAAGAGCTAAAGATCATTACAATCTACCCTGTGAAAAGATTTCAACTTACAATAAAGTAAGCACTTTGTTAGGAGATTTAAAAAGGTCTGCTAGAACCACTCTGTTAAGAGATTTCACCTAATATAATGATTAGAATGTTTCAAGTAATGATCCTTCGTTATGCACTCAGATGCTGATGACGGATCTCTTTCCAGTACCTTCTGTGATCTCACAATCTGATATGTCTTTACTATACTGTTCACTGTTCTGTCACTCTGCTTGATCTATGCTTCTTAACAAAATAACCCTCTATGCATTTCACTTGAAAATGCAGTCAACACTTCTCTCCACACACACATAATAGGGTTAAGAAGCAATCTTATATATCTATTCAAGTCTGGTAGCGAGATCTAGATTAACGATCAAGATCTAATACTCATGCCTCCAACATATTACAATTAATAATTAAAATAGGTCATGCATAGGATAAAACATTTAAATGCATAATTAACTCCATATGAAAATATTAAATGCGTACATAAGTTGGCCCAAAAAGCTTATACAAGTCGTCCTGAACACTTATCCTCAAAGTTTGAATCAATCCAGACATGTATACAAAAATTGTTCTGCTCGGCACTTAACATCTTTGTCGCTCAGTGTTGAGATTGCTGAAACGCAATGCAACCAAGATCACCTGCATGCAAAGACTATTACACAGAAGAAGAAGACAGAAGAGAGAAGGATCTAAGGCGGCCAAAAAGCCAGAGGAGACATCATGTTGA
>MU228147.1:412003-461782 GCA_018584345.1 Thuja plicata | reverse complement strand
GGATAGGCCTATAGGTGCATCCTCAGGTTCCTCATCACTTCTCAAACCAACCATTTTCTCCAGATTTTTCACAATCTTTTTCCTTTTTCTCTCCATGGTTCCCTCCTTCAAACTTCTAGAAATTTTTGCTTTTGCTTCATCAAAATTACCAAATCTTTTCATTGTAGTATCAATTGCCTCGGCTAAGAGTGCAATGATGGCTGCTGATGCTTCATCAATGTTAATTTCATAGGGAAATGATTTCAACCATGCTACCCTAGGTGTCGCAGCCTGAATATATGTGTGATCCGTATCAACTAGAAAACAAATTTCTTCATAGTGCTTCTCCACTAGTGATCTAGGAATCCTAGTCCTTAATGTCATTCTCTTTTTAAATTCCACAAAATAGTTCCCCATAATACTATTGAAATTACTTCCTAATTTCTCAATGCATTCACTTATCTGAACTGTAATGGGTCTATCCTTTTTCCAAACGATATCTCCCAATGTAGGAAATGTATTCTGAATGTAGAAAAATATGCAGACTAGTAAGGAACCAAACTTACATGATGAGCTCTTAGCTTTTCTGATTGATGCTATGTTCTCAGCTAGTTGTGTTTGCTATAGCTCAGCAAGATCATATGTATGATTCTTCTTAACAATCTTCCATGCCTAGTCAACAATTGTGCAAGGAACACTATCTAGTCGAATCGACTGATAGAACTTATGTGCAATCACTCTTACTCCAAAATCAAGTTCTAAGTATTTAATTATAGAGATATTCATGCCTCTGTTGTTCCATACAAATCTAGTGTTCACTGTAATTTCTTCTTTACTGTTATCTCTCATTGTCTGTTTCACGTTAACAATAGGATATCCAGTCACTCGATGAATCATGTTTTTAATTATCTTAACTGGTCCATTGTCCAACCACATACACATATCATGAACTTGGATAAGAATGGCCTTAATCCATTCATCTTTGAAACCTTGTGGGAAATCTAGGGCATGAGTTAACCCTTTGTTGACTAAATGCTTGAATTCTTCCTTCAAAACTCCATCAACACACAATTTGTTGTAGGATTTTCTCAATTCACTATCGCCTACTTCACCAATTTTAACCATGTAACAAGATCTAACATCGTGGATCATAAGTACCTTTGGTGGAATGGATGAGAGAGCTCCGATCAGATCACTCTGAAATGCACTTTTAGGAATGGCTCAAAAATTGAGAGGTGCACATACATCATTTTGTACTAACTGAACTTGCTCTAGTTCTTCCTCCATACTTTTGACTGGTGCGGAAGATCTTGCAGCCATAATCTCTAAAATTAGGGTTCAAAAAATGAAGAACAGAGTACCTCAGCAAGTAGCACTTCGCACTGTTCACCTTAGGATTGCCGACAACATGCTAACAAAATCTTCGATGCTAACTTTGTTAAGATCAATTCTGCAACTTCTTCAATCGCTCCGTGAATACTGAAAATTGCAAGGTAAAATGAAGAATAAACTATTCATCCTTTATAGACTCAAAATGTCAAGGTAGGTAAGCAATAAATGTTCTTCCCGTTGAGTTAGTGCAAGCTAGCTATCCTCGGCTTTCTAACACAACTTGCATGCCACTTGGCTCACCATACTTGGCCATCATAGAACTTACTCAGCCAACAAACTTGGTACACACTAAAGAACTCAGCTTTAGTGTCCATGACTGGTGCTCAACACCTATAATGCAATTAGCTCTTCTCGACATTTTTGTCTTCAAAATGTGTCCTGGTGCATCTTAACATATGCAAATATGGACTTTAGCACATTTCATGTTAGGAACTGATGTAAGATAAAAAATTTAAATGCAGTTCCTTACATACCTATTTTGCTTAGTTCGAGATGGTGTGATCACCTGATCCATTGGATTGGGTGACCTCGGTTACACTAGCTTCACTGCTACATGGTTCAGATTTCTTAACCCATGTCTGGTTCATCTGTGCTCTAGTTTGCTCAAAAGTAGGAGCAGGTACCCTAGTCTTACAATCTTTCCTTGTATGACCAATTTTCAGACAACTGTGACAAACTAGGCTTCCATTCATCCAACTCTTAGACTTTCCTCTGAAATGTGTCCTTATATAGTTTTCTAGAACATGTCCATACTCACCACATTAATGAAAACTATGCCATGTGTTGTAATCCCAATTGTAAGCATTGCCTTTTCTTGGTGATTTCTCTTGTGCCTTTGATGTCCATTGATGTTTACCTTTAGATTTGCAATCTTGTGCTCTATGACCATATTTCTGACAATTATAACAATTACCATTGAATCTAGGTGTAGAAAGTGCATTGCTTTCCTTTGTCTTACATTCACATGCTTGATGCCCAAACTTATTACAATTAAAGTAATAACCATAAAAGTTAGTTTTAGGATTGGACTTACCATTCTTGCTTCGGCAAATGTTTGTTGTATGACCTAGTTTCCCACAGTGGTGGCAAACAGGTTTGTTATTTCTTGGTTTTTCATTCCTCCTTTCACCTGTCTTAGATGATTCTCCTTCTTTAGTGGTTGTATGTTGTTCAGTGTGACCTAATCCAGAAGAATCTTTAGGTCTTCTTGATGCTTCCACTAGTTGTTCAAAGTAGCTCAAAGTAGCTCAAAGCTGCATTGGGATCATTCACTATGTTGTTAAGTTATTTCTCAGATCTCAATTCATCTTTCAACTGACTATTCTCAAATCTAATATTTACAATCTCCATGTCTTTCCTACTGATCTCCTGATTCACAAGTAGCAGTTGATTTTCCATGTCAACTTGATTGACTGTCATTGTTTGTACATCATGTATTCTTTCATCAAGTATGATAGTCATCACTTTTTTGTCTTCTTCTGCGATAACCTTGTCATCTTTGACTTTCTTTTTCTGTTCAACAACTTCACACATTCTTATTGGTTGGTCTTCTTGTTCCTTTTTTAAGTTTATGACTTCTTCACATAGTGCATTGTTCTTTTCCAGTAGATCTGCTATTGCTGCATCACTCTTAGGAGAATCTCCATTCTGAAATAGATTTGTGGTGTCCTCTTCCTGATAATAAGTGTCATTTATTTGTTTGGCCAAATCTTCCTTGCTGTCAAGGACTTCTTTAATTCATGTCTTGCTGTCTCAAGCTGTTGTAGTGTTAGCTGAATATCAATCTTTTGATTCTCAATGACTTTACCCATCTTGTAGATCTCCATCTCAAGATCTGTATTCTCAAGCTGATTATAACTTTCTCGAGAACTGAGCTTTGATACCAATTGTTGGAAATAAAATAATGGGAAAGCAAGATACTGAGAGGAGGGGGGGTGAATCAGATCTTCAAATTTAAACACTTAAATCAAACTGATCCACATTCATACATATATGAATCTAATGTAACATCAAATAGCATCCACACAATGAAATAAATAACTCATAACACAAGAAATTGGTAACCCATAAACCCAAATAGGTAAAACTGGGGTGGGGATGACACCGACAAAATTCTTCACTACTGCAGCAATAAAGTGTGCTTGTTAGGGCTACAAAAGTTGATTACAAAATGCAATCTACCTGGTTAAAGGTCTGCCCAGTTAAGAGCTAAAGATCATTACAATCTACCCTATGAAAGGATTTCAACTTACAATAAAGTAAGCACTCTGTTAGGAGATTTAGAAAGGTCTGCTAGAACCACTCTGTTAAGAGATTTCACCTGATACAATGATTAGAATGTTTCAAGTAATGATCCTTCATTTTGCACTCAGATGCTGAAGATAGATCTCCTCTTTCCAGTACCTTCTATGATCTCACAATCTGATATGTCTTTACTCTACTGTTAACTATTTTATCACTCTGCTTGATCTATGCTTCTTAACAAAATAACCCTCTTTGCATTTCACTTGAAAATGCAGTCAACACTTCTCTCCACACACACAAAATAGGGTTAAGAAGGAATCTTATATATCTATTCAAGTTTGGTAGCGAGATCTAGATCAACGATCAAGATCTAATACTCATGCCTCCAAGATATTACAATTAATAATTAAAATAGGTCATGCATAGGATAAAACATTTAAATGTATAATTAACTCCATAGGAAAATATTAAATGCGTACATAAGTCGGCCCAAAATGCTTATACAAGTCGGCCTGAACACTTATCCTCAAAGTTTGAATCAATCCAGACATGTATACAAAAACTATTCTACTCGGCACTTAACATCTCTGTCGCTCGGCACTAAGTATCCTACTCGGCTTGGCATGATGTAACTCGGCAACCTAAATACTGCTCGACAATGTTGCTCGACCTTGGATAGTTTTAGCTTGGCCACAGTGATAGCCAACTAAAACTGCCTAAGTAAACGACTAATTGTTGGTCACTAATCATCAATAGAACTTAGAGATTAACAAAAATGTCATTGGTGTTTTGTCCCAAGGACAACTACAATAAAATTTTGTACCTAGAAAAATGAGCCAAATATTGGACTATGGGTCTTGGACAATTAGTAGGTGCATGATTCCTGGGTAAAACTCAATCTAAGGTCGAAACAAGTCACAAAGGCCAAAAAAGGGGCTATAGGGCCTAGGTGATGGAATGAATTATTTGATTGGAAGAAACATATGGTATCACACCTAAAAATAAGGGCTGACCTTAATTTTTGAATAAATTCAATCAATAAAGGACTTGTAATATTAATTTGAAGGTCCAATAAGTGTTAGGAGAGCATGAAATCAATGTGGGAACCTATACATACTAAAATGGGGATAAAATGAGAACCTTATAAAGGGTGCTTACTTTTTACGATGATACATTTAGCCCCAACTTTAGTGGGAGTATGAGTCCACCTCATGCTCATGGTAAAGTAGAAGAAAGAGAGAGAAAGATAAATATCATGGGCAAATTGGAAAGAGATAAGATATCTCAAAGTTTAGGGACACAAGCCCCCAAAACAAGGATCTTAACTTGTACATTAATGTGCAAGGACACATAAAATAAAACAAAATCCTAAGATTACTAAGATTCCAATTCAACTTGTCGAAGAGACCTCGCTAAAGAAAATATCTCAACTGCTAGCATCGTGCTCAGAAAGCTATTGAAAAAGCACCAGTGGTCACCTAAAAAGAGCAAGAGAACACATAAAAGATAAGATGAGACTCTATGATTCACTCAAATAGAAAAGTGTGTTATGATATGAAATCATGGAAGAGAGAGAAAGACAATCATGGATGATATGAGCTATCCATTTGTGTTGCGCTAGGGTGATCCATGAGAGAGAAAGAAGAGAGAAGAGAGGGGGTAATGGTCTAACAAATTGTGTTATTCTAGTTCCAACCATCAAATAAAATGTAAAGAGGGAGCTGATGATCTAGTGTGTGCTAGTCAACTCATGAAAAATTATGTAAGTGAGAGGTTGAATGGTCTAGAAAGGTGTGTTATGTTAGTCAACCCATAAAAAGGTTAGGCTAAATAGTCTAGAAAATTGTGTTATATGATAGTACATCAATCCCAAAAATGTATGTGAAGGAGAGGTCAAATGAGCTAGAAAGTTATGTTATGCTAGTTCAACCAATCTTAAGGATAACTAAGGAAAGAATTGTATCCAAGGAAAATTTCCAAAAATGTATGAAGGAGAGTGATCTGACCCTAGAAAATTGTATTATGCTAGTGTACTCTACCCAAAATTATTAAAGTAAATAAAATATTTCAATAAGGAGGCCATATATACCCCCCCCCTTAAGATGGCAAAAGATAATTATTTTGACATCTTAAGGAAATGAGGAACAAGGATAAAACACCTTTAAAACAAAGGAGGTATCCCATGAGAAAAATCTAGTCCAAGCCAAAGAGGTCACAACTCCTATGAGGTCAAGTAAGGGACAAATGCAAAGAGATACGATGCAAGAAGTGTAAAAGGGATCATATTGAAGGATGTTTAAAAGAGAAGTAGGACAATAAGGGAGGAATTTAAACCTTCCCTATTGCTAGGTAAAGGGATTCTTGAGGAAGGATGACACACTTTTATCCCCCAATGTAAGGGATTTTTTTTTACCATAGATATCCTATTGCGAACAATAAAAAGGTTATTATCAAGGATGCATATCTCTTGTATAAGAGATAATCCCTAATGTAAACAAACAATTTCATGTAAGATTGGATATCACAAGATAAACAAATAAAACTTAACCAAGAGAAAATCAGATCCTTAAGAGAAGTATGAGAGAGATTCAAAATACTATCCCTATCCCCCAAGCATAGAAACAATAATAAAATTAAGAAGGACTATTAAGTTACTCATAAAGAATGATCACACACTGCATAACAATGAGCCTCCAAAGGAAAGGCTAACAATTTTACATAGTGTGGAGCAACATAATAGGAACTTAAATATTATTTAAAGAAATTAGCATTAAAAATTAACTCATTGCGACACGTTATGTGAATGATATCACAGTCAATGAGTTTCTAAATTTTGTAATGCAAGGCTTGACATTCATTAGTAGAGTGGTCATGATATTGATGATACATACAAAAAAGAATATTCATAATTTGTAACTATGCTTCTTCTTTTGTTTAGGGCGAGTAACCAACTTAGCATAAAAAAGGTTAGGTAAAATCATTTATTGATTAAAGTTAGACATGGAAGAAATGTTAGATGGTAAAGGAGATGATGTTGTAAAAGGAGGAGATTTGAAACCTTTCACTACCATAGGCTTATCACGAGTCTCAATGCTTTGTTGCACACATCCTATACTATGTTGAGGGTTATGAGCTGAATAATTTTGAGAATCAAATTGGGAAAATGACACACTAGGTCCTTTAAAGGGTCCCATGTTGAAATTAGGAATTTTGTATTCACCCACAAAATACGGTGTAAAGTCTAATAACGCCCAATCATCATCTAAAAGGGAACTTGTAGGAGAAGATGATATGTTTTATTTAAATGTATAGAAATAGATGGAGAACCGGATTCAGTCTATAAGTAATTTCAGATCCTATCATTAGCAACAAGGGTATACATGATGTTGTTATAGATGAACTTCACTTTGCGATGATGTGTTGAAGGAACAATGTGCATAATATGTAACCATGGTCTTCCTAAGAGAAGGCTACAATTAAGATCATCGGGTATGACATGAATAGGTATGGGTAAAATAACAAGACCTACCTTAATAGGCAAAGTGATAATATGAAAGGTTTGTTTAGAAATATTGTCAAAGCCACAAATAGGAATAGAATCATGTTTAATTAAAGAAATATCTGTATTTATCTTGTGTGACAAGTCAATGCTCCAAACATTAAGTCCAGAGCCATTATCAATTAAAGTTCTTCGAATAATATTACCATTGATAAGAACAAAAACCATAAGAGGATCATATTGATATTGTATTTCCTTAGGAGGCAACTCATCTTGAGAAAACACAATTTGAGATTTGTTATTGGTCGTATTCATGCATTCTAATATAGAAGTTATATTGTCTTTCCTAGGAGGTGGGACAATCAAATTTCTCAAGGCTTTTTTTAATGTCTCATGCTAAGTAGGTGAAGTTTGAAGAATCTCCTAAAGTGATATCTTGGAAGGAGTAGCCTGGAGTTGTTCAACTAAATCATATTTCTTTCCAATATTTTGAGGGAGATGGGGTGTAGAAGGAAGCATCGGTTGAGAAGTAGGAAGAGAAGGAGGAACAACTGAACTTGTAGGTTTTTTATTAGTTCTTGTGTTATAAGTATGGGGAACCATATGATAGTCAGGTTTTTGAGAACCTTTCATCTTAATGATAGGTTTATTTTGAGTTTGAGGGGTATCTTGATGAAGATGGGCAACCAAATAAGGATTTTCACTACCCAAAACATTGACAACATTAACTTGATCAAGCTCTTGCTTGTTCAAGATTTTCTCACTAGAAGGGAGAGAATCAAGGAAAGTGGTAATGATATTATCCTCCTTTTATGAGGTATCCTCATGAGTAGAACAATCTTTAGAATGTCTGATTAGGAGTTTCCATCAATGCTTGATCTCCAAAAGGGATGTCAAATGAAGGTAAGGTGATATCAAGAAAGGTATATATTGTATTGTCCTAAAAAGTAAGCACCCTTAACAGGTGCTCATTTTTAGCCCTAGTTTAGTAATGTATGGGTTCCCACATTGATTTCAAATCCTTCTATCACTTTTTCATCCTTGAAATCAAATTTATTTGTTCAAAAGTTGAGAATGATTCTAACTTATATGCATGATTTCCCATTTTCACCCTATCACATAATTCATCTTCCTCTTAGGACCTGTTGGTTGTATTTCCCATTTTGAAGCTTGCTAGTAAAATTTTGGAGTTCTCAGTCAGTTTCCTGCATTAAAGGTCAAATTTGTGTCCAATGCTATCAAAATCCTTCTACAAATAATGATCTACAAGCCTTAAAATTAGAGAAGTATGTAAAACCCTAAGTCCTAGGTCAGTTTTCATGCATATCTAAGAGAAAATCCCTAGTTCTTCAAAATCCCTTCTATTTCGCAGTTATTTTTTCAAAGATCAGAATCACTTAAGTCATGTGCCTATTTTCATATTTTACAAGTTGGTCACGATGTCTCTTTAAGTCTTGAGAATATTCCATTTCTCTTCGAGACTTAAAGAAATGCTTTAGTCATGTTATCTCCATAAGAAAATGATATGCTTCCAGTGCTAATGAGATTTCACGCAAGCTATTGATGAAGATCATGATCTTGTGTTGTGCGGAGAGTCTCTTTCAAAACCCCAGAGTTAAAGAATCCTTTGGTGACTTTGAGATCACTCAGTTGTGCAGTCTCAAAAGCTGATCAGAGTCAGAAGAAAAGTTAAAGATGAGTTTAAGTTTTCATGCAGTCGCGTGATCATGAAATGAAATAAGAGTTAAGTCAAAATATATGAGATTAAGGGATAGCCATTGATCTAAGAGATAATCTAGCGGTGGTCGTGAAGTCTCAGAGTAAACTCTTCAGTTAAGAAATCTTGAAGTGACTTCATGTTTCTTCAGTCGTAGTGTCTCACATGTTTACTAAGGCTAAAAGATGAGTTGAATACATCCAGTCATGATATCTCTTTTGAAAATAGTGGTTAAGTTAAAAGCTGAGAAATAAAGCGACTACCGTCAGATGAAAAGTTGATCCTGTTGCCAGCGTGAAGTCACAAGATAAAAGTTTAGATGAAAGAAAGTTTAAGAGATTTCCTTATTACCTTCAGATTAAATAAAGATATAATGGCTAGCATTCAATCTCCAAAGAAACCTTGATTTAGATAAATCTTTAAGCGAAGACAAGATTTAGTGAGTCGTGAAGTCTTGATAAGAACCATGATTAATAAAAGTTAAGTATAAGTGAAGTTTGCAGTGAGAATATCTAAACCATGAAAGAGAAAAGATCGAATAGATAGCGTGAAGTCACTGATGAAAGTCAAATATTCAAAAGAAAGTTCAGTGATGGTGATTCAAATTTGAACACATGTCTAAGTCATTCAAAGATCCGAGTTAGTCATGAAGTCTCAAAGCAAACCAGAGGTTAAGAAATTCTTTCTGCAACTTGCAGATAGCTTAAGTCACAAAGTCTTAGAGTAAACTACAGTTGAGTGTAAAGCTAATGAGATTACATGTGAATCATTGGATTAAAATTTGATCAAAGGGTAGTAGTGAAGTCTCAGATAAAAAGGAGAAAGTACAAAATGTATATGGGATTACGCACAAACCGTCTGATTGAAAGGAGATCTAGTGATGGTCGTGTAATCTTGAAAGAAACTCAGATTAAGTGAAATATTAAAGAGACTTCAATTTTTCATAGTCACGTGGTCTCTAAAAGGAACTAAAGGTTTAATCAAGAGTTATTCAAAGCCTAAGTCATGGAGTCTCAAAAGGAATGTGAGTTAAGAGATTTCAATCAGCAATTAAGATATGGATGTTGATTGAGATGTTGATCATGTGGTGGTCGTTAATTCTCAGAAAAGAACCAGAGTTAAAGACAAATCTCAGTGACAAACATATCATACAGTCGTGTAGCCATTGAAGGGAACCAGAGTAAGAATGAGGTAAAGTGTGAAGTTTTCTTCTATGCCATGTTGTACATTTATCTGCCAATCAGAAGACAGAGATTATGACAAAATGTTTAAAAGAGTTGTTGATTTGTTATAAATAAGTCAATCGTATCAAATCTTAATCTAATTTTGAATATAATAAGGTTATAATAGAAAAGAAATCATTCAAAATTGATCACCTGTTTGTTTCAAATGCCACAACTAGAAGGAAAATCGATATCACAACATGCAGAAGTAATGATAGAAGTGACTGAATTATAAATCCATGATTTGGAAATAAGGTCTGTGCATTGATTTCTCTGAATAAGTAGGCATTACCATTATTCATTTCATTTCACCAAGAGTTTCATTTTTTAGAGTGAAATTTGCATAAGTGATCAGAGCTTTCAAAAGAGCAGAGTTGTCCAGACTTTGAAGAGTAATGAGAGAAAGATTTGATCAGTTTTAATTTAGAACATACAGGACGAGAAGAGCAGCGAGTGTTGCCTCAAATAGCGGGAAGAGCGGAGATGATGATGATCTCAAGGGAAAGAAAAATTACTTAGAAGAGTTCATACAACTCCTTCCAGGATCTAATTAGGGATTAAAGGTAAATGACGAGTACCTTGGTGATAATTTTGCTTACATAAGAGATGCTAAAATGCTTGACTATTCAAGCTATCATTTATTTAGCTATTTCCATAGTAATAGTGATGTTCCTATGCCTATATCAAACCCTTGGATGTTAGGGTTAGAAAAACTAGTAGTTCCTGATATGTTTGTAGATGTTGATTTGTTGCTAGAATTAGCTAATAGATATGATACAATTTCAAAGACCATTAAGAAAGATGATGGCACAATCCTAGTAACCCTTAATAGGGAATCATTCATGAAATCATTTAATATATACAACCCCCGCTCAACAGAGATCAACTTGAAATACCTAGCTGCTAGATATACTAAGGAGGTCGGTATTGTAGCTAAATAGATTCAAGCTCATGTGCCAAGAGGAATCAGAAATTATATAGAACCTATCCCTAGTGATAGTGCACCTTACTTCTACAAGGACCTGTCATTCTACATGAAGTACATTTCCTATTCCATGTGTAAAGTTTTAGGGGTTGATAGTGGAAGAGAGAGAGTATCCTCTGATATGATGATGATAATTATGGACTTGCAAAGTCCCTATGCCTATATTGATTATGATTACATTCAATATGTAATTGATAAAATGCACCAAGGATTTGTAGATATTTAGAAGAAGGAGGGAAGCCCTAAATTCTTAAAATATTCATTTCTCATGCATTTGATTTTGTTCTACAATTTTAACATCATGGACCTACCCAATCTGATGATTAAAACATTATATCATGGTTAATCTAACGTTGTGCAAGTTTGGTTAAGGGTATGGAATTAAACTTCCAGAGAAAACGAGTTGTGTGGTTTTGAGAACTGGGTAGTGTATCCCTTATTGAGCAATCTAGGAGTCAATATGACTAGGCTTCCAGTCAAAGTATTACAACTTTTAAGGCCTTGCAAGTTTGTGGATAAATGAAATGGAGACCACAACTGGGGTGATTTCTATTATCATCACAATTTCATTTTGATCAGAGTATATGGTTTCTCTCAACCACCACACATTTCCATACAAAGTGCCACCTAGAATTTCTATCATGGAGTTCCCATGGAAGATTATGCTGACAGATAGGGAGCATCTAGCCCCGCATAGGAAAGGAACATTTACACCCAGGCAATTTATAACTTCTGATTTTACAATTGGTAAGAGGGCTTATGATGTTGTAAATGGATAGCTAAGGCACTATGACTGGTCAATATTATACCCTTTGCAATTAAGGATTGGACATCCTCGCACTTAGAACATCATACTGAGCTCACTTAAATTATTAACCAGGGAACGTGAACTTAAAATGGCATCATCAAAGTATATTCTCTAATCCACTCTAGGAGTCATCACCATTTAAGGAATGGAAAATGCTGAAAGTAATTCTGAACTAGGAAATGGAATTAACAACTTAGTCTAGAAGATATAAGAATGTATTGTAATAGTAAACTAACTTATCTGCCTTTGCTGCAGGAACAACCAACAGTACTATTACCAGTGGCTATAGGAGCAACAGTGTCCTAAATGCTTCAAATGACTTACAACTATTTCCTACTGAACTATAAACTTAATTCACCTTCTGCGTGGGCCCCCACAAAAGAGTGAATGAACAAGAACTCATAAAATAAGAATTGAAGATTTTATTTATTCATTCGTACAACTAAGATACATCAATGCAAAAAGAAAGATTGTATTTCTTTCTCACTGGATTACATAAAGGATTCCCATAATACTAACTAAGGAATCAGAGCTTCAATCTTATTTAACAAAAATTTCTGAAATGGAACTCCTAACAACTAGGATCCCCCAACATTAGGGATATGGCCATCATTAAGATACATGATGAACATTATTGAATGCGGGAACAAACTGCATTTAACTGCACATGAATCTAGGAATGCGCCACTACTGGATTTACTCCATCATGGTTGTTATTCGATATTGACCTCATTCGCAACAGAAAACCGTGATTGCCCGCAAGTAGCGGAGTCATCATGAGCCCTGCAACAACTAGTCTCCTGAAGGCTCACTCCGTTCTTTAATGTTGATTTCTTCTTTACCCACGTATCCACCTTTTCCTACAAAAGATTAGCATGCATATGTGTCCAAGACAAAAATCCATAATAAGTTCCTTCACTAGCTTGCTCTCATCTAATGGCTACATGAAAAACTACCCGACTTAAAGTAGGACAAAAAGATAATAGATTTAGCTTCATATAACCATGCAACATATAGTTAGCATATTCATAAACTTAAAATGTTCCACACACATTCACATACATATGTATATAGCAATTCTGAGATATAAGTATAAATAGTCTAAAAAGTATTATGAAAGCTTATGAAGTTCTCATAATCTAGTCATAAAAGTACATGAAATGGTAAGATAAATAGGCCTTATATTGGCCTCATCATTTCTTCCAAACTTTGCCTTTTTCTGGTCCTCCGAAAAATAGATAATTCTTCAACCTTGCCTGCATTCTGAGATCCACACCTCCACTCTTCCCAATGCCTCCTTTTTCAAAGCTCCAGTAAAATCCCTTGGTGTCCCTGTGTGATTCCCACTTCTTTACTTCCCTTGTCATGTCATAGTCCTCTAAAATTTCTGAATTGGCCAACAAAGGGGAAAGAAGCAAGTGTGGCTAAAATGTAAGTGGCATCTAGTAGCTCTTCCTCTCCTTGCCTAATGAGACATACCAAGGAGCACGCCTATTTTCCATTATGAAATTAAGCGGTGAATGTGGCTCTTTATTTCTCAAGTCCCTGGTCATGCTCACCCAACGCCATTGAATTGATCTTGTTTTCTCAGGTAACTCAGTCTCAACCATCCAATTATACTCATTGAAGGTTGCCTCCCTAATAGGATCAATGATTTTGCTTCCTGAATCTGACTGGGATAATTTCATCCATTCATAGTAATGGGGCTTGGGGTTCTTGGCTTCAGGCTGTAGGTCTAGAGGAATTTTGTCTTCTAACTCTCTGTAGGCTTTGGCTTGGGATTCTCTACTGATCTCATTCTGTATCCATGACATAAGTTCCCTTAACTTGATATCCCAAACATATGGTAGAGGATTCCAATTCCTATTATTGGGTATAACTAGGTTGTGTAGGAAGAGTTCACATAACAAATTTTGAATGGCTACAAGAGAATTATGAAAGTCCTAAAAGAATTCAAGGGGCTCATTCAACAATGGAGACTTATCCCTTACTATGCTATTCAACTGATAATTCAACAACTATTATTTAAGAAACATAGCATAAACAGGAGAGGGAGACCTAAAAACTCATTAGATAAGGGATAACTGATGTTACCTTAACTATTTTCTTTTGAAGATTTTCTACCTCCTCCTCTTTTTCCAAAAGTTCTTGATAAGTCTGATCAATAACTTGGTGTAATGCCTTCTTCTATCATCTCCATTGCTCCCTTTCCATTACTAATTGATTGACCAATCAAAAGATAATAGAGAATGGAGTCACAAGGCAAGGAATATCTGGCAGAGTACCTTCATTAGGGTTTTTACCTACTTCTTGCATGTCAGCTGAATTTTTATTTCCTGTAGGTGCATCCTCTGAGGGTTTTGGATAGATTATGATGGCCCACTCAAAGTTATTACATTTTTGGGCAGCGGTGGCCAATGTGTCCAATCCTTGGTTCAAAACTTGCTCCGCCACCTTATTGACAAAGCTCATATCAATACCGAGGTTTTCTTCAAAGAAACTCCTCTCTATTGCTACAGGAGGTGAATTAGGCAGACTTTCTTCATTAGCAAAGTATTCCCCCAAAATGTCATCATTATCTGATTCAATGAGATCATCAACAATTTGGAGTCCATGGGAAGATGAACCCCTCCTTTGAAATATGTAAGATTGTTCATTGGAGATGGAATCATCTTTTATTGTTATACATTTTGTGTCCATTTCGACTTCAGGGGATGTTTTATTCTCTGCTACAGGAAACTCACTAGGCAGCTCCTGCTAACTATCTTTTAGCTCTTCTCTTCTTGGCTCCTCTGCCTCAGGAATGTCAAGACCAACAGCTGACCCTGCTGGGGATGCATCTGTGGACATACTCTTCTTCTACCTACAACTTCTTCTTAAAGGGGTTTCCTCCTTTTTATCGGAAATCTTTCACTTCTTAGAAGTGGTTTGAGCTACAGGCACCTATTTCTTGGTGTGTTTACAAGAACCAGATTCAGCTTGTTTCCCTTTCTCCCTTCCATCTCTTGTAGGAGTTGTGGTTTCATTGGATAGGGAGGAGACCTTTTCTTCAGAATCTTTCTTCTCAGAGACTTTTGTTTTGCCCCTACTCTGGAATGAGCCAGATGCAGGAACTTCAGGAAGCTTCAGGAGGACACCTAGGGTTTCTAGACCTGGGCATCCTTGATGAAGAAGACCTTGATCCCAATTCCTCAATAACCTTACAATTTCCCTATTCAGTTTGGACCCTCCTTCCAACCCTACTCCTTAAAGGACTTAGGGTTTCCTTCTCAAACTCTCCTAACATAAAATCCTCCCATGTCATGTCAGACTGTGTTCTCAATGCTTTTTCAACAATTAATTTAATAAAACAATGATGGGAGACAATATTCGGCTTACCTTCTTGTACCAATAAAGCCCTTTTCTTCAAGATGTTGAACAACAAATTGGGTACATTTATGGGTCGGTTATCGTGCCGTAGGTAGCCCAGAAATTTGAAATGAACAACATGCAAGTAGGCTTGATGACCTTCACAAGTGAAATATTTTATAATGAATAATGCACACTTCTTATAAGCTTCAGGCAGAGACATCCTACTGGTACCTTGTTTCTTTTCAATTTCCAATGGTGGGTCTGAATGCATAGTGAATTGTGCCCTTGCGATTGCTAGGTCAAAACTTTCTAAAAACTCCTCTCCTTCCTGTGGTAACCCCATTACCTCGGCTACGACTATTTGTGAGAATGACACCCTTAATCCTTTGAAAGTAGCCACTCCATCATGTAGCGTATTTAAAAATTGAAATGCTACCTCTTCATCCCAGCCGGTAAGCTTAAGAATGTAATCAAGCCAACCCCTGGCTTGAAATAGTGGCATACATGCTTGAATGTTTAGCAGAAGATCATGAACCGTTGGTTCACATCGAATCAAATCACCACCCATTCCACAGAGTATGAAGGACACAAAAACAGTTGCAGAGAGTATACAAAACTTTATCAAGAAAATGGCAGAGAAGGTAACAAAAAAATTGCGAAGCTACAGGGTTTGCAAAGATGGAAAGTTCTGGAGTTTCAAGTTTTCTAAGCGCCATATGAGAAAATGAATGAAAATCTATCATATCTCAAGAACTTAACTATTCATGATTACTCAATAGACGTCTGCATCGAACACCTTTGCTTCTACATGCGAAATAAAATGCTAGTTTTGAGGCTGTCATATCTCAAAAGCTAAATTGGGCAACATTTGTGCAAAAGGGTACAATATTTAAAATTTTAAAATTATAGCATTCAATATGTACACAGATATATTAAACAAATCTTAGATTTTCTCCCCCCAACTTAAGTAGGCAATTGATCCCACAATTGCGCATGTGACAAGAGCAAAGCTAATTAAAAACAAATTAATGAATTAAATGCCAAAGATAGTACACACAAACCTGAGAAAGTACTGGCGGTGACGCAAAATTGTCATGACATGTTGGAGAATAATGAGGTGGATGGGTGGAAGACAAGTAATAATGAAATGAAATTTATTGCGGAGAAAGTACTTCCTAGAGGGAAGTAATTATTATGGGGTATTGTGAACGTGGCTCAAAGTGAAGAATGAATATTAGCGAGGGGCTCATATGCATTTGCTACAGGAGGATCAGAAACTTTATCATGGTCAAATTGTTGTAGGAACTCTGCTTTGCTCTGGGGTTTATGGTATAACTTAAGCTGGTGGCCATTAACCGGTAATTTGAAATGGACAGGATCAATAGTAGATAACTGCACAATACCATTGGGAAAAACAACAATAATTTCATAAGGCCCTAACCAACAAGTTTGAAACTTACCAAGAGTATGGTGGTATCTAGAGTCATAAAAGAGAGCCCAGTCACCGACTATAAATGTATTATCCTTAGTAAAATTTTCATGCCATTGCTTCCTCTATTGGTGTACCAACTCTGTGTTAGCCAAAACAGACTTATGCCATTCATCAAGGCAGTTCAAGTTAAGGACGCGCTCCTGTTGAGCTGCAGTAAGATCTAGATTGAGCTCCAATGTTGTGCATGAGGTCTTATGCTCGAATTCTACTGGCATCATTATAGACTTATCATAAACCATTTGAAATAGAGAGAACCCCGTAGTGGTTTTCCAAGTAGTCCTATAGGCCCAAAGCGCTTCAGGAAGCTTGGCGGCCCAATCTTTCTTATGAACAGAGACAGTCTTTGTCAGGATGGCTTCCAACTCCTGATTGGTAACCTCCACCTGTCCATTGGATTGTGGATGGTAAGGGGATAACTTACCATGGTGAATATTATACTCTTCCATCAGGGAAGCTATGAGGTTGGAAGTGAACTGAGCACCCTGATCAAACACTATTTCTCTAGGAACACCAAATCTTGTAAAGATGCATTCATATAAAAACTTGGCAACATTTTTATCCTAAGGATGCTTCATTGGTTTAGCCTTATCCCACTTAGTAACATAGTCAGTATAGACCAAAATGCAAGACTCAACCTAAGAAAAAGGTTCAATGGGTCCAATAAAGTCAATCCCCCATTTGTCAAAAGGAGCCATGATGACCTGAGGCTGCAGGGGCATCTCATCAATTTTAGTAGGCCTCCCCATACGTTGGTACCAATCACATTTCTTGGTATACCTAGCAGAATCCTTGTGGAGAGTCGGCCAATAGTACCCAGTAGTTAAGATTTTGAAAGCCGTCCGCTTTGTTGCAAACTGGCTACCACATGGTTCATCATGACATGCTCGAAGGATGTCATATGTTTCATCTTCACGGATACATCGACGCATAACCTGATCTGGACTAGTATAAAACATGAAACCAGTAATCCAAGAAAAATTAAAACTCTTCTCAGCCAACAATTTCTGTTCCTTGGAGGAGAAGTGAACTGGTGTCTGCCTAGTGGTGATATAGTTGGCAATATCGGTATACCATGGGCTTTGTGCTGACAAAAGGAAGAGGTGCTCATCTGGAAAACTATCATCGATGGCTGCAGGATCATCAAGAACATGTAAGCGAGAAATAAAGTTAGCCACTATATTGGCTTTCCCAGGTTTGTCCACAATAGTAATGTCAAATTCCTGCATCAGTAGAAACCATCGAGCCAACCTTCCAGAGATGGTTGGTTTATTCATCAAGTACTTGATAGCTGAGTGGTCTGTATGGATGAATATCTCATATCCTATAATATAGTGCCTAAACTTATTCTGTGCATAGATGACTGCCAACAACTCTTTCTCTATCATAGTGTAATTGAATTCAGCTCCCTGTAGGTTCTTACTAATGAAGTAAATGACATGTTCAACAACATATGTTTTCTAGCTGAGCACTGCTCCAATAGCATAGTCAAAAGCATCTGTGTGGATATGAAAGGGTAATCCCCAATTGGGACCTTGCAGTACCGGAGTGGTGGTGAGAACACCCTTAAGCTGTAGGAAATATTGTTCACATGCAGAATTACAAGAGAACTCATAATCCTTTTTTAACAAGTTAAAAAGGGGTGCTGCAATCTGACTAAAATCTTTAATAAACCACCTATAGTATCCAACATGCCCGAGAAAACTCCTGACATCTTTTTGATTTTCGGGAGTTGAGAGAGTGTTGATTACTGCAATCTTCACTGGATCTACATGGCTTCCATGTGAGGAGATGTAATGGCCTAGAACAACACCTTTCTCCATCATCATAAAGCATTTCTTGCTATTGAGAGAAAGATTGTAATCCTAAAATCTTTGAAGTACCTTTTCCAAATTGGTCTTTGCCTCATCAAAAGTGTGCCCATAAGCAGTGAAGTCATCCATGTAAATCTCCATATAGTCGACAGATATGTGTGAAAAGATACTGATGATAGCTTGTTGGAAGGTGGCTAGGGCATTGCACAAACCAAATGGTAGGATGGAGTAGGCAAAATTTCCCCACGGACAGGTAAAGGTAGTTTTCTCCTGGTCCTATGGAGCTATTTGGATTTGGTTGTAACCACTGAACCCATCCAGAAAAGAAAAATATTTTTTGCCTGCCAGATTATCAAGGACTTGGTCTATGAATGGGGGTGAAAAATGGTCCTTTCTAGTGGATGTGTTGAGTTCCCAATAATCCACACAGACTTTCCATTTACCTCCCTTTTTGGGTACTATGACTAAGGGTGACACCCATTGGCTATCAGAAATGGGGTAGATGAAACCAACATTTAACAATTCAGTTTTGACTATATCCCTTAAAACAAGATTTACTCTCCTTTGTGGTTGCCTTACCAGTTTATACTTTGGAATAATATAAATCTGATGAGTACACAGTTTAGGATCTATCCCTTTCATGTTCATATAATCCCAGGAAAATACCTGCTAGTTTTCTTGTAGCAGCTTAAGGATATCTTGCTAGTGTGGCAATGACAGGGTTTTGCTAACATTCAATTCCTTTCCCAGACTAACTTCCATTTTAACTACTTTATCCAACATGGTCAACTGAGAAATTGGCAGTGAATCCATCTCATGGGGTAATAGGGAATGAATAAAGTGGGAGGACAGTGAGTATGGAGAGGCAGGTGGAGTAGGAAAAATGGTCTCCATAACACAGTTTGATTGCGGACACAACTGGGAATATATACCATATTCATTAGCGATAATTGATGAAATTGTCATCTTCTTCCCTAGAGGTTACAAACATCTTCCTTCCTATCACCATGAGTTGGTGGATTGAATTGGCTTTGGTTTTGACATCCTCTAATTCTGGCCATACTGCCTCATCATCTTGCAACATTGGCTAAGCAGGGGAATATAGGGTCAGGTTCTTGGTATGGACACCATTGGATATGGTCATTTTTCTGGACCTACAAGCTATGAAGGTATCAAAAGTGATGGTCTCCCTAGGATCAAAGGATATCCTCCCATATCAGCTTTAGGTGAGAGAACAACAAAATCCACTGGATACTCCCAAGAGTGTAAGGTAACGATGATGTCTTCTATCATTCCATTGGGTTTAATAATAGAGCTATCAACAAGTTGCAGGATGGTTGGGGTATCTCTAAGACCAAAAATATTCAATTGAGATAGTACCTCCTTAGTCATGATATTTATAGAGGCACCTAGATCAACCAAAGCATTTTGAACTTGCATACCATGAACAGTGACTGTAACAATATGACTCCCTGGATTAGAGTATTTGGGAACAGTTAACTTCTCTAGCATAAGATCGAACAACTGCCCTACCACATGAATAGTCTTAGGATCCTTCTTTTTCCTACTTGGTTGTTTTATACAAGCTTCCCTAATATCCTTGGTGTAGACAGGAACTTCTTTGATTGCATTGAGTAAGGGTATTTTTACTGTCATCTACTTCAACTGATTGAGTAAATTTGCTACTGTGAGGTTGACTATGGGTTCAGCTTGGTTGACTAACCTTTGAGGAAATGGGGGCTCTTTGGATGTAGGAGAGGTTTGTGGAGATGGTACATCATGTGATTCATAAGGTGGCTCTTCAACCTCTGTAATGATAGGCGTTGGATGAGAGGCAAGAGTAGTTCCTGACTTGAGATGGATATTGTTTAAGGAAATGACATAGCTTTGCTACTGAGTTGGTAGCTTATTATTGGGATTAGGATTCGGCTAAGATGGAAATTGGGTTTGATTCAGTGGATTATTATTGGCTACAAGAGGAGGCATTATAGCCTACTGCTGAGGTGGTGGCATCAAAGCTTGCTGAGTGGGTTGGTTAGACCACTGATTGGGCTGCTGCCAACCCTGATGGGTTTGCTGCCAACCTTGTTGAGGTTGTTGCCAACCCTAATAGGGTTGCTGCCAACCCTGATGGGGTTGCTGCCAGCCCTGCTAGGGTTGCTACCAACTCTGCTAGGATTTTTGCCAACCCTGCTGGGGTTGTTGCCAATTATTATACCCACCAAAGCTGTGGGGACCCGTATTTGGAAAATTTTTCCATAGATTATTATTGCTAGAAGTTTGGAGAGGATCTTGTGGAATACCTAGTCTTTGGGCCCATGGTCTGTGTTGAGTGACATAGAGTACCTCTCCATTCTCATCTATAGATTTGAACTCTGTAGGCATTGGCTGGGACTCCACATTTGCAACAGTCTTGCACTTGTAGCTTTTCTTCTTTTCTCGGCAATGCGGGCAGTATTTAGCTAACACAACATCAACATCCTCCTTCTTATGTCTGGCCTACATGGTGTCCTGCTGAGTAGCAACATCATTAATGATGTCTTGTTTGAAGTTTGACATAAGATTTGAAAGTTCCATCTTAGATACTCCAGAACTAGCAGACTTATGAGGTAAGTCTCAGATTCCTCTACCCTTTTTAATAGTGGCTCTTGAATAATTCATGCAGATGTTCTTGATATCTACCCAGATCTTCTAGGTGATGTCACCTCCAGCCATAAGGTCCAAGGCCTCTATGCTTCCTTCATGTACACCTTTCAAGAAAAGATGTTTTTGGGATTCCTCATTCAACTAGTGTTGCGTGTTACGCTGTAGGTTAAACTTGAACTGGGAGACATAATCCTCCAAAGTCTCATCCTCTTTCCGTGACATTTTAAAAATGTTATCTCCCTTTAAATATTAACCCCTATAATATTCCTTATACTTTGCAATGAAAATAGTGCTCATTGCATCCCAATCTGCTATGGCATTAGCTCTCAACCCCATGAACCACCTTAGAGCGGCCTCTTTAAGAGTTGAGGGGAAAAAATTCCATTTATGGGCATCATTTGTATAGTCATAACTCCTACAAAGGATGTCAAACTCAAATAGGAAGGTCTCTGGGTCTTCAGTAATGAGGCCATAAACTTTGGGAGTGTGGAAGCAGGTATGTTCTTCAAATTTTGGTTGCCCTATTGAGGAGGAATAGGGAAAGGAAAGGTAGGCTGAGCCATCCTTGGTGGTGGATTATCCTGATTCTTAGGTTCAGTAAAGAGTTCATTCAAATACAGTGACTCGTCAGAGGATGATGGTTCATGCCTAGTGGCATTCAAATACAATGACTCTTCAGAGGATGATGGTTCTTTCTCAGTAGCAAATGGGTTCACAAATGATTCTTCTTCTTCTTTGATGTTCACAACTAGGGGCTCCCCAAGTTCAGGGTTAAGGATATTAAATGGTTCATCTTGGTTATATTGAGGAAGGAAACATCCAAGATGATCTCTTCTCCTATGCATAAAAACAAATGCTAAACTAAATCTAAGACAATGACTCTTAGTTTGGACTAAATTGACACCATCCCCAGCAGCGGCACCAAAACTGACTGGTCAGTATTATACCCTCTGCAATTAAGGATTGGAAATCCTCACACTTAGAACATCATACTAAGCTCACTTAAATTATTGACCAGGGAACGTGAACTTGAAATGGAATTGGCAAAGTATATGCTCTAATCCACTCTAGGAGTCATCACCATTTAAGGAATAGAAAATGCTGAAAGTAATTATGAACTAGGAAATGGAATTAACAGCTTAGTCTAGAAGATATAAGAATGTACTGTAATAGCAAAATAACTTATCTACCTTTGCTGTAGGAACAACCAATAGTACTATTACCAGTGGCTACAGGAGCAACAGAGTCCTAAATGCTTCAAATGACTTACAACTATTTCCTACTGAACTATAAACTTAGTTCACCTTCTGCGTGGGCCCCCCATGGAAGAGTGAATGAACAAGAACTCAGAAAATAAGAATTGAAGATTTCATTTATTCATTCGTACAACTAAGATACATCAATGTAGAAAGAAAGATTGTGTTTCTTTCTCACTGGATTACATAAAGGATTCCAGTAATACTAAATAACTAAGGAATCAGAGCTTCCAACTTATTTAATAAAAACTTCTAAAACATAACTCCTAACAACTAGGATCCCCCAACATTAGGGATATGGCCATCATTAAGATACATGATCAACATTATTGAATGCGGGAAAAAATTACATTTAACTGCACACGAATCCAGGAATGTGCCACTGCTAGATTTACTCCATCATGGCTGTTATTCGGTATTGACCTCATCTGCAATAGAAAACCATGATCGCCCATGAGTAGTGGACTCATCATGAGCCCTGCAAAAGTTGGTCTCCTGAAGGCTCACTCTGTTCTTTAATGTTGATTTCTTATTTACCCACGGATCCACCTTTTCCTGCAAAATATTAGCATGCATACGTGTCCAAGACAAAAATCCATAATAAGTTCCTTCATTAGCTTGCTCTCATCACATGGCTATAGGAAAAACCATCCGACTTAAAGTAGGACAAAAAGATAATAGATTTAGCTTCACATAACCATGCAACATATAGTTAGCATATTCATAAACTTAAAATGTTCCACACACATTCACATACATATGTATATAGAAATTCTGAGATATAAGTATAAACAGTCTGAAAAAGTATTATGAAAGCTTATGAAGTTCCCAAAATCTAGTCATAAAAGCACATGAAACTATAAGCTAAATAGGCCTTATATTGACCTCATCACACTATAGAATGAATGTAGCCTTGTATAGATACATTGATATACAAGGTTTTATAATAGGTGCCAAGAAAATTCTGACACCCACCATTCCAATTACCAAAGAACATCAGCCATGTGAGGAAGAGGGCCTGATTAGGAATATCCTTGAATTGGATGAAATTTCAAGCAGAACAACAAAATATGAAGACCTGATGAATCTAGAGTAACAAATCAAGAAGAAAGGGATCCCATTTGGGGGTTATTTCCCAGGTATGCCCTACTTACAAAGATTGGAAAAGATGATTTAGTCTTATGAGACTCTACATGATCAGATGGAGGAACAAATTGAGGACAAGGATAGAGGTCCAAATAAACAGTCATCATCATAATATAGTAGCAGTTACTCAATACACAACCCACCACCAATGGATCAGCCACCTCAAAATGAGGAAAATATAATTGATTTAACACAAGGACATGAGGCTGAGCTAGTTGTTGAACCTCCACATAAAAAGAAAAGGGTGGAAGTAGGGGAGCCTTCTTTTGTCAAGACACAGAAGAGGAAAAAGGAAAAAGTAAGTGCCCTATTCACAGGGACAAGTGCCTATGATCACCAATTGAGGAAGGTCATAAGAGAAGGCAAAAAGAAAAGAGAAGACACAGATGATAATGTGGAGATGCCTCTCTTATTGTGTCAAGATGAAAGGGAGTTACAACAAGAGGAATTCTTGAAGGATGATGAATTTATAAAGACTAAAGAGTTCAAAGACTTCCTTATATCGGCCAAACAAGAACAAGTTGGGGCACAGTTGAAAATGCAGGGAGGAGAAGCCATAACAAGTGAAGCTTTACAGGCTCTCCAAGAATATGATCTAGGGTATGAGAACTTGACCCCTGATGAGGATAGATGATTAGTGAAATCTAGTGGCATGTTACTTGTGGAAGGATGGGACCTAGCTTCAGCCTTGATCATTGATCAAATCAGAAGGCATACAGACATCAAGTTTTCAACAAAGACACAAGTAGGAGAAATGATTAAAGGGTGTTGCTATGATGCAAAATCTCAAACCCTAGCTATGTGGGCTCTAGCCCCCAAAGATCAAAATCCCTCACTAATCAATGTACAAGAAAAGATGTAAGGGGACAAGATGATTTGGTCTATCCACAATACAGGGGATCTGCAAAATTTCATAGGCCCTAACCCACTTTGCTTGACTCAATGAGGCAAAAGCTGTGAAAATGTCCAACAAGTATAAAAAGTTATTTAATGAAACAAACCTCATTGCAAAGGATAGAGAGTCAGGTTTGATAAAGATCAATGCTATGGATAATATAATTGCAGATCTAAATCAGAAGTTGCAAGAGATGCTTGAACCTAGTCCTGTTGAACCTAAACAAGTTACAAATGCCCTAGTGGAAAAAGAGCAGAAGGAAACAAAGCATAAAGATGCAGAGAAGAACAATGTGGCTTTAGAAGCCTTTCTAAATATCTTACAGCATAGGATTAACATCCTAAAAGATAAAGTTGATTTGGTGCATGGAGCTTATAATAAGTTGTCTAGCCTAAAAATTGAGGTAACTAATTTTGTATCAATTTTGAACGCCTACTTTAGGACTTGGTCAGTTAGGACCATTTTATTTGAAAGGTTAGCCTCTTTGCAACCACTTAGGGAAGACTTTCCAGAGATAGTCATGCAAGTAGGTGATGAAATAGATCAAATTGGGGCGACCTTATCCTTTTTCAAAGGCAAGGAAAATTAGATAGAGACCAGGTTGAATATGTTTGGGTCTAATTTTAATAAGTTTGTTCCTTCAATCAGAGAAGAGGACAATCAGATCAAGGAAGTAGAGATTTGGAGAAATGAATTTGATTCATTATTTCCTAGTAAAGAGGCATTTATTTTTGACACAAATTTATTAGATTTGGAAAGGTTTAATAAAGCCTTGGATGAGGGAATTAAAGCTGAGACAAGTTTTAATAAATTTGTAACAGATGTCAAAAGCATAGCAGATGCTAGATGGGAGAGGCATAAGGCATAACTTGAAAGAATTCAAAGCTTTAATTGGCCTACAGAGGAAGATGTAGCAACATGGGATGTTCTTACAAAACCCAAGAAAAAGAAGCCTTCCACAGCTGACCTTGGTATCATAGATGAAGAGTAGAAGGACACCTAGCACCTGATCTTTGAGCACATGGAGGTTAGTCATGTAAAATATTAGTGTATGTTAGCCTGTTATGGCGGTCACTAAATCTCACAACAACTATTGGAGGCTATCCAGAATATATTCAGACAAAGGTGTCAGCTAGCAAAAGATTTCAAAGATCTAATTTGATTGCATTCCTATTTTGTCCTTCCATCGCTTGGAGTCTTCTTGTCTTTTTCTAAGTTTTTGGAGTTAGGTCTTAAACCATCTAAAGCTTGTTGCATCCTTAATTTTGAAGGATTCCAATATGGTTTAGACTATATATACAACATTTGTATCATTTTGTAAAAAGATGAGAATTGAATATAATTGCAAGCCATACTGCTCAATTTTGTCTGAGTTTTGTGCTTATTGTCTATTGAATGTATTTGAAGTAGTAACAATTTTAATAAAATACATTGTAGTTTTTGTTCTATATCTTGTGTTGTATCTTTATATTTATGTTCTAGCTCTTGTATGTTCAATTTTCAAGGCACTTTAGATATACCAATTACAAGGTGATTGTGCAGTTGCTTGTGAGTTCTTTCAAGGAAGGAGTAATTCTTTTAGGTGATCCCAGAGAGCTAAGCATTAGTATTAGGATCTGATAATAAGGGTGTAGGAGTGAAAGGTAGTCTATAAGGAATTCTATCCAAATTGCATGTATTTATATTAATCAGTTATTGTGGACTTACATTTGATATTGACTCTTTGCCCAAGGATTAGGCACTGGTTTAGGGTTTGGCAAACAATTAATCATCATCCAATATTCAAAAAAAAATCAATCATTTACATTTCAGTTACAAATACATATAATTTTAAGCAATTGTATTAGAGAATTCAATTCAGTTTGTTGATTCCTTCAAGAGAGAATCACTAGGTTAACCCTCCTAAGTTCATAGAACTACAAAAGGAAGAAGGATGAGAATCCTTATAAAATTACTCTTTGCTATTGTTAAATTAATGGTTTGGCTTATTAAGATTTGTATCAGATTGATTATAGTCATTTGCATAGTTATCTATCTATTGATATAGTAAAAGGTAGTTAGAAATCCAGTAAAAGATCTAATCCACTATAATAGATACTGAACATTAGTAATCATTTGAAGGCATACCCGCCTGAGCCTATGGATCTCAAAGTAGAAGGAGGTATTAAGTCCTCATCAATTAGGCTTTCTCTTGCATGAGTTTAAATTGGAAATATAAAGAGTAAGCATTCACACTGCTTTAAGAATCTACAAGAAAAATCCCTAACAAATTAGCGACTCTGCTGGGGACTATTATAAAGAGGCATCTCAAAGTCTTTGGTTGAAGAAGATTAAGTTATAAATACCATAGTTGAGTTTTCCTATCTAAGTCATTCTTATAGTATTCATATTTTGGCTGTATCTTTCCCAAATTTGTATTTGGGTGGTGACTCTAAAAGAAAACCTCTATAAACAGTGCTTAATTAACTTTCATTATTTATACATATCCTTTCAATCTGAATACTAGGTCAAGAATGATAGAAATTCCTGAAGTTGAATTGGATAGTGGAATCCCAACTACTTCTAGGACCAAAATTTTTTGGAGAGAGAAGAAGAACCAAGCCAACATAGATGACTCTTCTCCAAGAAATGAAGAAAAACACACTAGAAGAAAAGATACAAACCATTCCAATCATGAGGGGAACACCTCAGAGTATGAAGAAGCCCCTAACCTAGGATTAGAAACATATGCAATTACTACTACTTCTAGTGAGAGAGAAGGAACTGATACTATTAGTTTCAGATTCTGAAGTTCCTTTTGATGAGCTTGATGAAGAGGAAAGGATCCTAATGAGGGAGTTGGCCCTTATTCAACAAAATAAGAGAGAAAAAGAGCTTAAAAAGAAAAAAAACATGATAAAAAAGATGTTTATAAGTTTAGAAGAAGATCTTTAAGACATCAAGCATCAAAAAATGTTGAGAGGTCTCATAGAGACCAAGAGATTCCAGTCACTTACAAAGGTTTTGGTTCTCAAGCTTTTAGAGACAAAGGAAAAAAGAAAGTTACTGGAAATGAAGTTGATGAACCAAAAACTCATAAAGTCCTGACAGAACAAATGTCCAAGCTAGAAATTGATCTTGAAAGATCAAGAAGGGAGAAAGAAACCATGGCAAAGATGCTGGAAAAGGAAGAAGCTGAAACTGCTACCTTGGAGATGAAGAAGAAGATTGAATTCTTGCAATCTTCTAAATATTCTTATACTGGTGCTGAAAATACTACATCTTCACAAGCCAAAACTACCTCTTTCCAGGATGATGACAAATTTCAAAGGAAGCCACTGCATCCATAAAGGTACAAACAATTTACTTTTATTGGAATTCTTGGTTATCCTAATGCAATACCTATTGATATTGGGGAAAAACTCTCAAATTTTTTAGGAAACAATTTTATTTCTTGTGAAGTTCATCTGAGAAAGTTTACAGATATCATAGATGATTTGAATATTAATCATGAAGATGTCCTAATGAATCTATTTGTTCACTCCCTAGTAGAAGATGTTAGGGAATGGTTTAGAGGATTGTCTAATGGGTCTGTAGCATCTATGGAAGAATTGATAGATTTATTCAAGGATCAGTATGGTGACAAAACTAATGACGGATTGTTATTAAATGAATTCAATAACATAAAGAAGAACTTCAATGAAGAGGTCACTGAATTCAACACAAGATTTCAAAGAGCCATGCACAAGCTATTTCAAAAGATCAGACTAGATGAAAAGGTATGTAAGGATACATATCTCAATGCTTTTGATTCTAAGATGGGATATGCTCTTAGAGATAAAAATCCTAGAAGTCTTATAGATGCATATAAAATAACAGTGAACATAGAAATGAATAGAAGAGTGTTAGGGAAAATGGGTAGAAGAGATGATACACATTTTAGTAGGAGCAAAGAACCTGAATATAAAGATTACAAGGCTCCACAAAAAAAAATACCATCCTGTAATAATAATTATAATTCACAAAATAGGATGCAAAATCATCCCTATGGTACCCAGTTCAAGGATGGAAAGCCTATTTCCCCACCAAGAAAAGATAAACCAGAAAGTATGACCCCTGACCCTCTACATAAAAATGTTGAAAATATGTGTAGTGATACTTACTGGTGTGAGGCTTGTCAAGCCCCACACAACCCTGATTTTTGTGTTGTAGCCTTAGACATAAGTTCTAGTGAAGTACATGAAGGGGAAGAAGATGAGCTATGTGATAATAATAGACGTGATATGACTAATTCTTATGCATGCCCTGATATAGATTCTAAAGATGAAGTTGAGAACCATGACATATATTGTTCACAAGGAAGAATGGAGGGAAGACCTAAATTCTTACAATATTCATTGCTCATGAATTTGATTTTGTTATACAATTTTAACATCATGGACCGGCCCAATCTGATGCCTAAAATATTTTATCATGGTCAATTCAACCCTATGCAACTTTGGTTAAGGGTACGGAATTACACTTCTAGAGAAAATGAGTTCTGTGCTTTTGAGAACTGGGTAGTGTATCCCTTATTAAGCAATCTAGGAGTCAATATGAGTAGGCTTCCATTCAAAGTATTACAACTTTTAAGTCCTTGAAAGTTTGTGGATAAATGGAATGGAGACCACAACTAGGGTGATTTCTATTATCATCAGAATTTCACTTTGATCAGAGTATATGGTTGCTCTCAACCACCACACATTTTTCCATACAAAGTGCCACCTAGAATTGCTATCATGGAGTTCCTATGGTAGCTTATGCTAACAGATAGGGAGCATGTGCCCCACATAGGAAAGAAACATTCATGCCCAGGCAATTTATAACTTTTGATTTTACAATTGGTAAGAAAGCTTATGATTCTATAAATGGATGGCTAAGGCACTATAGAATGAATGTAGCCCTGTATAGATACATTGATAAAGAAGGTTTTATAAGAGGTGCCAAGAAAATTATGATGCCCACTATTCCAATTACCAAATAAAATCAGCCATGCGAGGAAGAGGACCTGATCAGGAACATCCTTGAAGAGGATGAGATTTCAAGAAGAACAAAAAAATATGAAGACCTGATGAATCTAGAGAAATAGATCAAGAAGAAAGGGATCCCATTTGGGGGTTATTTCCCAGGTATGCCCTACTTACAAAGATTGGAAAAGATGATATAGCCTTATGAGACTCTGCATGATTAGATGGAGGAACAAATTGAGGACAAGGATAGAGGTCCAAATAAACAGTCATCATCATAATATAGTAGCAGTTACTCAATACACAACCCACCACCAATGGATCAGCCACCTCAGAATGAGGAAAAGATAATTGATTTAACACAGGGACATGAGGCTGAGGTAGTTGTTGAACCTCCACATAAAAATCAAAGGGTGGAAGCAGGGGAGCCTTCTGTTGTCAAGACACAGAATAGGAAAAAGGACAAAGTAAGTGCCCTATTCACAGGGACAAGTGCCTATGATCACCAATTGAGGAAGGTCATAAGAGAAGGAAAAAAGAAAAGAGAAGACACAGATGCTAATGTGGAGATGCCTCTCTTATTGTGTCAAGGTTAAAGGGAGTTGCAGCAAGAGGAATTCTTGAAGTATGATGAATTTATAAAGACTAAAGAGTTCAAAGACTTCCTTATATGGGCCAAACAAGAACAAGTTGGGGCATAGTTGAAAATGCAGGGAGGAGAAGCTATAACAAGTGAAACTTTATAGGTTCTCCAAGAATATGATCTAGAGTTTGAGAACTTGACCCCTGATGAGGATAGACAATTAGTGAAATCTAGTGGCATATTACTTGTGGAAGGATGGGACATGGCTTCATCCTTTATCATTGATCAAATCAGAAGGCATCCAGATATCAAGTTTTAAACAAAGACACAAGTAGGAGAAATGACTAAAGGGTGTGGTTATGATGCAAAATCTCAAACCCTAGCTATGTGGGATCTAGCCCCCAAAGACCAAAATCCCTCACTAATCAATGTACAAGAAAAGATGGAAGGGGACAAGATAATTTGGTCTGTCCATAATACAGGGGATCTGGAAATTTCACAGGCCCTAACCCACTTTGCTCACCTCAATGAGGCAAAAACTGTGCAAATGTCCAACATGTATAAAAATTTATTTAATGAAACAAGCGTTATTGCAAAGGACAGATAGTTGGATTTGATAAATATCAATGCTATGGAGAAGATAATTGCAGATCTAAATCAGAAGTTGCAAGAGATGCCTGAACCTACTCCTGGTAAACCTAAACAAGTTACAGATGCCCTAGTGGAAACAGAGCAGAAGGAAACAAAGCATGAAGATGCAAAGAAGAACAGTGTGGCTTTAGAAGCCTTTCTAAATATCTTGCAGCATAGGATTAACATCCTAAAAGATAAATTTGATTTGGTGCATGGAGCTTATAATAAATTGCCTAGCCTACAAATTGAGGTAACTAATTTTGTATCAGTTTTGAACGCCTAGTTTGGGACTTGGTCAGTTAGGACCAGTTTATTTGAAAGGTTAACATCTTTTCAACCACTTAGGGAAAACTTGCTAGAGATAGTCATGCAATTAGGTGATGAAATAGATCAAATTGGGGTGACCTTTTCCTTTTTCAAAGGTAAGGCAAATTAGATAGAGACCAAGTTGAATATGTTTGGGGTCTAATTTTAATAAGTTTGTTCCTTCAATCAAAGCAGAGGACAATCAGATCAAGGAAATAGATATTTGGAGAAATGAATTGGATTCATTACTAGTAAAGAGGCATTTATTTATGACACAAATGAATTAGATTTGTAAAGGTTTAATAAAACCTTGGATGAGGCAATTAAGGCTGAGATAGATTTTAATAAATTTGTAACAGATGTCCAAAGCATAATAGATGCTAGATGGGAGAGGCAGAAGGCACAAATTGAAAGCATTCAAAGCTTTAGTTGGCCTGTAGAGGCAGATGTAGCAACATGGGATGTTCTTACAAAACCCAAGAAAAAGAAGCCCGCCATAGCTGACCTTGACATCATAGATGAAGAGTAGAAGGACACCTGACACCTGATCTTTGAGCACAGGGAGGTTATTCATCTAAAATATTAGTGTATGTTAGCTTATAATGGTGGTCACTAAATCTTGCAACAACTATTGGAGGCTATACAAAACATATTCAGACAAAGGTGTCAGTTAGAAAAATATTTCAAAGATCTAATTTGATTGTATTCCTATTTTGTCCTTCCACCGCTTGAAGTCTTCTTGTCTTTTTTATTTTTTTGAAGTTTTTAGGGTTAGGTCTTAAACCATCCGAAGCTTGTTGCATCCTTAATTTTGAAGGATTCCAAGATGGTTTAGACTATTTTACAATATTTGTATCATTTTGTAAAAAGATGAGAAGTGAAATATAATTGCAAGCCATACTGCTCAATTTTGTCTGAGTTTTGTGCTTATTGTCTATTGAATGTATTTGAAGCAGTTGCAATTTTAATAAAATATATTGCAATTTATGTTCTAGATCTTTTGTTGTCTCTTTATATTTCTTTTCTAGCTCTTGAATGTTTAATTTGCAAGGCACTTTAGATATACCAATTACAAGGTGATTTTGTAGTTGCTTGTGAGTTCTTTCAAGGAAGGAGTAATTCTTGCAGGTGATCCCAGAGAGATAATCATTAGTATTAGGATTTGATAATAGGGGTGTAGGAGTGAAAGGTAGTATGTAAGGGATTCTATCCAAATTTCATGTATTTATATTAATAAGTTATTGTGGACTTACATTTGATATTGGCTCTTTGCCCAAGGATTAGGCACTGGTTTAGGGTTTGACAAACAGTTAATCATCATCCAAAATTCAAAAAACAATCAATCATTTACATTTCAGTTACAAATACATATAATTTTAAGCAATTGTATTAGAGAATACAATTCAGTTTGTTGATTCCTTCAAGAGAGAATCACTAGGTTAACCCTCCTAAGTTCAAAGAACTACAAAAGGAAGAAGGATGAGAATCCTTATTACATTACTATTTTCTATTGTTAAATTAATGGTTTGGCTTATTAAGCTTTGTATCAGATTGATTATAGTCATTTGAATAGTTATCTATTTGTTGATACAGTAAAAAGGTAGTTAGCAATCTAGTAAAAGATATAATCCACTATAATAGATACTGAACATCAATAATCATTTGAAGGTATAATCACCTGAGCTTATGGATCTCAAAGTAGAAGGAGGTATTAAGTCCTCATCAATTAGGCTTTCTCTTGCATGAGTTTAAATTGGAAATATAAAGAGTAAGCATTCACACTATTTTATGAACATGCAAGAAAAATCCCTAACATGACCTATGCATGCATTTTTGGATTTCAAGAGTTGTCATGATTTATTGGAAGGCTATGGCTTTCACCACCCATTTTTACCACACTCCCATAAGTTCCAATTATAATTTAAAGAAACTTTCCTAGACTAGGTCAAATTTTGGGGACTAGGTTGAATTTTTGGGACTAGGCCACCCAGGTCGACCTTGTCCTAGATTTTGTGCCTAAGTTGGATTTGGGACCGATGCAAAACCCGAGCCTTAAAATGAGTATAAAAAGGCACTAAACCCTCTCATTTCCATACCTATATCTACAAGCAGTCTATTATGAATTCAAGAGATTCAAGTGCAAGAAAGCATCCATTAGTTAAGGCATCCATAATCAAGCATTCAAGCCCACCAAGCATTGAAGTGTAAGGAATCCAACAAGCATATTAAATATTAATTCCATCATGAATTCAATACATTTTCTTCCATAGATCTAGCTTCTTTCCCTCATTGGAGGTCAAGAAAAGGAGTTTGCAATCACGAGAGGATATCTACATTCATCCATCAAGTCTTCTTCTTCTCTTTATTCCCCAATCCAACATTGTGGAAAAATACAACATCCATCATTCAAGGGTTTGGTTTCATGATTTCCTATGGGTTTTTTTTGGAGTAGAAGTTATTGCATCAACACTTGTGATCATCTCCAAAGAGGCATTGCATCATTGAGATATAAGGTGATTTATGTTTTAGAACTAGATTCCATTTCATATTTTCTTATGCAATTTCAATTCAATTTAAAGGTTAATTAATAAAAAGAGGTTCGACCAAGGCAAACTAATTTACACAACATTTTCTCCTTCTTTTTTGTGTGCAGGAACAGTGATGAGAATTCTAGATCAATATTTGGGAATATCAGTCATAGTTACAGACATCCTAAAATTTTCATCAAGTTCAAAGTTGAAAGGACAAGGTCACAATTTCCACCCTCGTCCTTGACAAGGCCATCCAAGTTGGCCTCATCCTTTGAGGCTGAAATTATCACATAAATAAGTTACAAGCATTAGGAGCACAAATCTGGAGTTTTACCTGATTCTGACATCTTTGTGATAGTCAAAATCAAATATGAAGGTCAATCTTCCTCTTCTTGTTTTCAAGGTGAATTTATTCCTCCTATTTTTTACTTGTGCTTGCTTTATAGATCAGATTTACTATCATTTGCATAGCACATCATCTTCCATAAGAATAAAAATCCTCCTTTACATAGATCTCTTATTAGCACCCTTCATCTCTCAGCTGTGCTAATCAGATTGGTTTAAGGGTGGGTTTCTATTATAATGCATCATATTATTTGGTGATTTATCTACATCCAAAAATTTCCTACCATTTTATATTGTACATTTTGGTGAACCCAACTCATTACATTTCCATTTGGATTTTGGTGTTAGATTCCCTTTTTATGCATTTAGATATCCAGATCTATTTTTTATGCATTTACATCATATTGCTACAATCTATGCATTTGGATATCTAAGTTCGCCAATTTTTTATTTTGGTGAACCCAAATTATGACATTCCCTCCTTTTAATTTTGGTGGTTATATCTTCCTTGTCTAGAAATCCTTTGTATGCATTCCATTAATCAATATTTACATTGTATGTATTAATATCTTCTTTTCAAGCATTACATTGATGCATTTTTAACAATTTAAAGATTCAGTGCATTTTTGCATTTAATTTTCATGTTTACATGTTTCAAAACAATAAAAAATCCAAAAATGTCTCATTTCATGCACTAAATAGTAATCATTGCAATTCACATAAATTGTTTCATTTCTCATTTATGCACTTGATTGGAAAAGTAAACATATAATTTCCTACATTTTGTATCGTGAATATTTTCTATAGGTTAATATCATTTTTTTATCCTATGGACCCTCCTCATGAGGAAATATTAAGACAAGACAATAATCCTTTTCTTACTGACATCCCTATTTGGGATGTACAATTATAAGATAATGTCGATTATTCTCTTAATACACATCTTCCTCATGAGACTACCTTTTATCCCCTTAGGGATACTTTACCTTCTATTCATCTCAATGATTTCCCCTCTATCAATGATGATTTAATGAGTATCGATCCTTCTCCTATCCCCCTTTATGAGGATATCTTAGTACAAGGGGAGGAAATTATAAATAATTTTCTGAATATCACCTTATCTTCATTTGACATTCCTTCTAGAGATGAAGAAAAAGGAAGTCCCTAATCCCTATTCTAAGGACATATTGGAAAAAGAGGATAATATCATTACTAATTTCCTTAATGCTCTCCCTTCTAGTGATGAACCCATGAACAATCAAGAGCTTTATCAAGTCAATTTTGTCAATATTTTGATTAATGAAAACCCTAAAGTCATTGTTCATGTTCAACATACGATAGCCAAAAAGCCTATGATAACTATCAAAGGATGCACTCATACAAATTCATTCCAAACACCTAAAAATCCTATGGTTACTGTTAAGGTTTATCCTCAACATTCTTCTCAAACTTTCACTACACCTATTATTATGGTTAAAGGATATAATCAAAAAAGTTCTTTTCAAACTCTGAATAAGCCAATTATAACCATGAAAGGAAAATCTAGGAGTCCTTTTGAGTTTATTAAGGATTATCATCCGGTGTCTCACACCTATCACACAAGAAACAATCCTCAAGATACTAATCTGGTTAGTCCTACTCCTCTCCCACCTTCTCAACCACTGCTTCCTCTAGCACCAGGATTATCTCCCAATCTTGGAAAGGAGTATGATTTAATAAAATAATTACATGCCACTACTGCCAATATATATCTTTGGAAGCTTCTTAAAACTTTTCCTACATATCATGAACCCTTTTGAAAAGATTTAACTACTCTCCTAGCTCCACCACCTAATCAGGACAACATCAATTCCTTTTTGGAATGCATGTATTCAACACCTATCCTAACTCAAAATATGTTTACTCAAGATGATTTACATTCTAAATAAGTTCAAGATCGACATGATGCCCTTATAATAACTATCCTTATCAATGGTAATCTCATTCGAAGGATTTTAATTGATAATGGTTATCGATTAAATATTTGTAGTATGGACATGTGTTAAATTAAAGTTGATTTTTCAACTATTAAACCTGATTGTGTCCCTATTTGTGGCTTTGATAATATTTCTAAGAAACCATTGGGCATTATCACCTTAACTATTAAGGTAGGTCTGGTTATTCTAGAAACTCCTATTCATGTGATACCTGGACCTCTTAATTATAATATTCTCCTAGGGCGTCCTTGGTTACACGTTATTGCATCATTGAGGTATAAGGTGATTTATGTTTCAGATCTAGATTTCATTTCTTCTTTCCTTATGCAATTTCAATTGAATTTAAAGGTTAATTCCTAAACAGGGGTTTGAATATGGAAATTACATTTCCACAACATTTTACCCTTCTTTTCTATGTGTAGGAACAATGACAGGAATTCCATATTTAGATTCTGGAATATAAGTCGCAATGACAGACACCCTAAATTTTTCATCAGATCCAAAGTTGAAAGGACAAGGTCAGAATTTCCACCCTCATCCTGGAAAAGGCCCTCCAAGTCAGCCTCATCCTTTGAGACTGAGATTTTCACATAAAGTAGTTACGTGCATTAGAAGCTTAGATATAGAGTTTTACCTGATTTTGACATCTCCACGATAGTCAAAATCAGATATGAAGGTTAATCTTCCTCTTCTTGTTTTTCAAGGTGAGTTCATTCCTCCTATTTTCTCCATGCACTTACTTTATAGATCAGATTTACTATCATTTAAATATCACATCATCTTCCATAAGAATCACAAATCCCCCTTTTACGTAGATCTCTCATTAGCACCCTTCATCTCTTGGTTGTGCTAATTAGATTGGTTTAAGGGTGGGTTTGTATTCTAATGCATAATATGATTTGGTGAGTGATCTAGATCCTATAATTTCTCACCATTTTATATTTCACATCTACAATATCTTCCTCTTCCTAAAAAATATCCTCATAAAGGGGCACATCTTAGGAGAAGGTTCATCACTCATTAAGTCTTCATTAGTAGGGGGAAATCATTGAGAGGAATAGAAGGTAAAGTATCCTTAAGGGAATGAACAATCATATCTATTTCCTCTACTACAACATCATTGTCCCTCATGAAGGTACCCTCATGGAGGACATTTATATTAAGAGAATAATAAACATCATCTTGTAATGATTCATCCCAAATAGGGAGATCATTGAGAGAAGGATTATTTTCTTGCCTTAATATGTCCTCATGAGGAGGGTACTTAGGAGAGAAAATTTAAATTAACCTATACAATATATTCATGATGAACAAACCAACATGATATATGCAAAATTATATATTTATTTTTCCATGCAAGTGAATAAACAAGAAATGAAAGGATCTATGTAAATTGAAATGATTACTAACTAATGCATGAAATAAAATATTTTTGTATTTTTGTTTATTATTTTAAAAGATACTTATGTAAAATAAATGAAAGAATGAAATATATCTAAATTTGATAAAACTAAATGCATCAATTTAATACATACAAATCAAATGTAGACACCAAATTAGAATAGGAAATGTTATGAGTCAAATTAACCAAAATGTACAATAGGAAAAGGGGATCACATAAAAGGACTATTTTCCCCAATTCATATGGCACATAGGAATACAAAACCACCCAAGACAAATATGATTGACACCCCTTGTGACAATGCAATATCAATTTTTGAAGGATTTGCATTCATTTGTTGCTTAGAATTGAGAAAGAGAGGAATGATATTGACAAACAAGATACTAGATAAGTGTGGATATGATCTAGTCAAAATAATAAAACTAATGTAAAAGGGGATGGAGAAGAATTGGAATGTACCTGGAAATAGAATAGGAGTAGTGAGTTTTTAGATCCAAATTCTCGTCTGTCAGATCTCAGAAAGACATGTAACTACAGATCTAGGACTTGAAGACTGTAACCCGGCTCTCTACCAAATTTGAGCTTAAAATGCAGGGGACAGGCTGAAATGTTTCGTATAAATGGGAATAGTTCACCAATGACATTATATACCTGGCAAATCTGGCTAAATTTTTATGGGTCTCTCCAACTATGTCTGATCTTTGTGATTCTCACTCGATGGCTTTGTAACCTATTCTTGTACACAGAAACAATTGGGAAAAAGGTTGGCTAAAGGGGTTTTCCTTAGTCAAACCCTTGTTTAGGAATCAACCTTGAAAAATAAAGAAAATTGCATAAAGAAAGATGAAATAGAAACTAGATCTCAATTGTAAATCACCTTATACCTTGATGATGTAATGCCTCTTTGGACATGATCACAAATGTTGATGCAATAGCTTAATCCAAAAGGAAATCATGAAATAAATGCCCTGAATGATGGATATTGTAGTTTTTCAACAATTCTCGTTGAAAAAGAAGGAACAATGCTTTGAGGGATTGAAGACTTGGATGCTTAATTGTAGAGGAGATATTGAAATCCAATTGATTGATTGATTATAAATTCTTTAAAGTTGATAGTGAATGCTTGCACTTTATAATGGATACCAAAATGAGGAGAGATATAGGGTTTATATAATCAATCCATCATTTTAGGGGTTAAAACTTTGGCAAGCCAACCAAAAAAGTAGATCTCTCGCAAATATCCCATCATAGGGCCCAGGTGAAATGTGGGCCTAATTCCTAGGGAATAGAATGCCAATGAAATTTTGTACTTGGAAAAATGAGCCAAATTTTGGACTGTGGGTCCCAGACAGTCAATAAGTGGAGGATTCTTGGGTACAACCAAATTTGAGGTCAAAATAGGTCATGAAGGAAAAAAATGGGGCTATAGGTCCTAGGTGATGGAATGAATTATTGGATTGGAGGAAAAATAAGTGATCACACCTAAAAATAAGGGCTAACCATGAGTTTTGAAGAAATTGAATCAATAAAGGACCTGTAATATTAATTTAAAGGTCCAATAAGCATTAGAAGAGTGTGAAATCAAGGTGGGAACCCATACATACTAAAATTATACAAGTTGTTATCTCTAACATTTCTTGTTGAAAGACTAGAAAAGTAATTCATGTTGTCACCTCTTAAGTTTAGACCTTAAATATGAGGTGTATTTACCAAATCCCCATTAATGTGTTGGTAGTTTGTATTATGTTTTCATTGATGTCAAACTTGTTGATAATAGGAAGTTTTCAATTGTGTTTGTCATTAGGGTTTCCATCAATGAAAAGGGGGGAGATTGTCAAAAATATGAGTTGAGTGTTATTATTGATGTCCACCAATTATGTGCATTGATATCAACCTGATGGAGTGGATTTTTGCTTCATCTATGATAGAGGTCTGAAAATGAATGTTTAGTGGTTCATATTATGTCCGGTAATGATGTTGTCTCAGTATGTGGGATTTGTGGAAAGTAAAAGCATGGGATGATTGAATTTGCGTAAAAGAGTATTTGAAGTCTTTATGGGAGAATGAATTTCATTACTCCACATTTGAAGATTATGGCTTGCAGTTATGGATTTAATGTCTATGTTCTATGGATATTGCTCTATTATGTTTTTAGGTCCTTTGTAGTTTAGTTGTTGAAGCTATGAGTTACATTTTGTTGATAGTAAGGTTGTCAACAAGGACTAGTCTGGAGAATGAGCTACATTACTCCATAGTTTTGATTCAAGTGTAGTATCTTAGAGGAAATGTTCATAAAGTTTCATGCAGTGTTCTAGTTCATAAATCAAGTGTTGGTATGATTCACAAGTGAAGTTATAGTAGTTTTTTGTTCAACATTGTTGTTTGGGTCCCTAAGAAAATAAATTGGTTATCTCAATTCAATCATGATCTTTTGGATTAGACATGCATTGGAGATTAAGTTAATAGGTTATGATGGGTATTACCATGGTGTGTGAAGATTGGCATTAAATTATGCGCATCAAAGGATGTTTTTGGCTAACTAGTTTATGTACTTTATTGATTATCTGCATGTTACATTTGATGACAACTTTAGAGGACGTGTTGTTGCATGAGGTTAGTATCAATGAACTTAGGAAGATTTGTTTTGATGTATTTGGGTCTCCTTTATCTTTTGGATTTGAACAGATTAAGAACAATTACTTGTGGTGGTTGACGTTGTATAAATTATGTAAATATTTTGTGTGGTCGACCCAGTTGAGAGCTTTGGTGAATAAGTTGATATGTGTGTGTGTGTGTGCTTGTGCAGATATTTGATTTAATGTATGAATTGATTATGAATAATGTGGAAGTATATGTGATAGATAAGAAGTGTGAATATCCATTTGTGATGCATGTTGATAATCATATCTTTCAGTATGACAAAGTTTTAAGGTAGCGGATGTGTATATTGTGTTTGTCATGATATTGGTTGCTTGACAAAGTGGTTGAGGATAGTTTAAGCATAAGGAGATATTATTAATTTAAATTCATCATTCCTTTATGCCTACTGTAAGACAACCTACCTTTTTGGCACCCTGTGTAGATCTATATGTTTCCCTGGAGTGAGCTTCAATCTACAAGTCCTTTTGTATCTTTCCCTAGGATCGTGCATCACAACATTGTAAGTCCTTTGTATCTTGCCCTAAGTTTGTGTGCCTCATCTTTCAAGTCCAAATTAGGAGGAGTGAGATTCCTTGGACTTGAGCCTAAAATATTGTATTCAACTATTCATATTGTCAGTGTGATTCTCTCCATGGTTTTCCATGTAAAAATTAGGTGTTCATGTGTTTGGTGTTCATTTCTTTATCTTTCATTGATGGTTAGTTGGATAAAGTCAATTAATAAGTATTTACAATTTAAAAGGATTAAGGATTTTCTCAATACTAATTATCCCTCTCCCCCATTCTCAGTCTGCGGTGTGTTCAACATAATGCACCCTACTAAATTATTTTTTCTATTTTTATTTATTTCTCTATTCTTTGAGCCCATTGGATGTGGTAATTTTTTTATGACTACTAATGAGTTTCATTAGGTTTTATAAACAAAGAAAAAATTTCTAATCTCACACTTTATTTTGGATAATTTAAAGTGGACTATTCACAATTTAATTTGGTGCTCAATAATTGAAATTGTTTGTTATGCATTTTATCCTTATTAGAGCATGTCATGGAAATTGATTGTGTGTTATTTCCTTGCATCAAAGGGTGAATTTGAAAATTAAATGCAACTTAAGATAGCACTTTACACACCAAGGACAAGCTATGAATCTCTCCTCTCATTCTAAAAGATGATTAGACTCATTTTTCAAGTGAATCAAACCTCTATATCAAGCAACCGTGTTTCATTTTTAATAGGCATACTAATATTTTGATTCGGTCATAAATCTAGTGGGATTATATCTACTTCACCAAGTGGGTAGAATCCATTCCTGTCACTTGTGTGCAAAAAAGGAAATTTCGTAATTCCCTCTTAACTTTTGTGATGTAAAAGTAAATTTCATGTTTCTCAACTATGTATGGTTGATTGTTGTTGTTATTAAGGTTTATCTTTCTTGATGAGGTTGAGTTCCCATTTAGAGAAGCATCAAGGAGTAGTTAAAATGATACAAATAATGTGAATGTGCATGAATCAAATTTATTAGTTTCTTAAATATTAACTATAAATATTTTTAAAACAAAATATATCAATATTTTATTAAATAACTACTCTCAAACTTGCTAGTAAGGTCTCATATTTTACTAGGTTGTAGGTGCATACAAAATGATTCTTGAAAGATTCAAGGATAAGATCTCCTTGAGGTCTTACCTACATGATCCTTGTCCTTATGTCATGGTTGGTGAAAATTCCATCAAATTGAAATGCTCATACATGTGGTTCATTAATATGGAGAAGCAACTCATCTGTAAATTCTATGAGTAGGGATTGTATATCCTCTAGAGGTGTTTCTCCTAAATCATTAGTAATGATTTTCCCTTTGATTTCTTTTTAGTCAACATATTCAATTTCAAATTTAGTTAGGAGAATCATCCAATTTACCATGGGGAACATTAATATAATTTTAGAGAGAAGGTATTTTAGAGGACCAATCCTCACAATGAGCTAGTGGTATGCGAGAGAAAATAGTGTATGAGATCATATTAAGAAATATAATAGTTAAGAAATTCATATTTGTGGGTGTAGACCAATGTTCATGACTAACCAAATTTCAACAAAGATAATAAATGGCGTGTTTCTTATATGTTCATAATGTTGTGAAAATGTGATCCCAAGGTATGTTTAATAGTGGATATATACAAGAATAAGGGTTGATAGGCTTTAGGTGACATAAGACCTTGGAGATCGACACATATAGTTTGTTTATATCAAATGCTTATTCACATAAATGATTCGAAACATGAAGTTTGTATATTTATTAAGTAGATGAGTGAATGCTTGACATTTATTTGAAATTTGAGAAATGAACTGTGTGATAGATTACAATTTATATCAAAGGCTACAAAGTTGTATGAGTTATCATGGTGAATGCATTTATAGTATAGATTTGATTTTGTTGGGATTGATCTCCATTGCATGTTGAGAAATGATGTAACCCAAAAAGTTTATCTTAGTTATGCCAAAGGAACTTTATTTGATTAATATATATTATTTCATCTATTATAGGATGCATCACAATATTGTGGGGTGGTCTACTCTAGTTTTAGCCTTGCTGAAAATTCATCAAGATAATCATTGATTTTATGATGAAACATATAATAGAATATTATAATCATAATTATTTGATATGTTTATTCTACATTACTTATGCCAAAAGATATAATCCAATAATAAAAGGTTTTCTAAGGTGTAATAAAGACATTCTTATATTGATCTTGTTGTGTAGGATTATAGCTTGAGAAACCATCTACGAGAGAGATAATTTCATAAACTATTGTAAAATCACTGATCATGTGATTGTTAGGTAGAGGTGAAATGTCTTTATAGAACACTTCATTGTTAACATGGAATTATCATAAAACATGGATGTATTTGATATTATTTCAAACTAATATAGTATTAGAGATCCATTCTAAGTAGTGAATAGACCTAATGATTCTAATGTCCAATAGTTTTTAAAATTATTATTTAACCAATAAGGCATTATCGGGGTGTACTTCTCATAGATTTTGCTTGATCAGTTTGTCATTTGGTTTGAATAAAAAGTGATGAATGATGAGAAAAGGATCTAAGATTCATAACATAGGAGATCGTAATGAGCTTGTTGTTCTTATGAATTTATGCTAGCAATAATTTGAGTTAACTTTTGATCTTGGTTAGCACCCATGTTTACATCAATGACATATTATACTACAAGATTTAACTTGTCCTATAACCTCTATGGAGCAAGGGGAAGGTGTAGTTTCTCATCAAATGACACATCCTTTGAGTCTTGAATCAGTGTGTTCCCAAAAATATGTTGAATTATAAAGATCAATATCAAAGCCCTTATTGTGGTCTCTTCGAAGAAGATTATCTCTAGAATTAAATAGTTCAAGGATGCATTAATTGTTATGGAGTTCATCTAATGGTATATGGTTATATTAATCATAGTCCAAGAGGTTAGGATATTGCAAGTCAAGGCTTATGGTGGAAATAAAATCATTTGGAAATATGTTGGCCTTTGAAAGTTCTTTATATTGGTCATGGTGAGTAGTAGTTTCAACATTATTAATATCAAATGAATTGCCATCAACAATTATTTAAGTTGTTGAGGTTATTAATAGATTCACACCAAGGTATATGCTAGTAGTTGCACACTTTTTTTGTGTGCAATGGTGAGTCGGTAGGCTCAATTTTTTAAAATAAAAAACTGAAAAATTGAAATGATTTTTTTTTACATTGTAGTTTAATTTGATTATTGTACATATAATCTAATTACCAAATTACTACAATGAACTAAGTAATCTTCTCAACACATAAAAATTTATATCTTTTGACTTTATTTGACAAGCTACAACCTTGATTAAGCATTTAATATATATATTGATTATATATTTTTCAGCTTTGTATAACTTACTTCTAAAATAAGACCCTAAAATAAAACTCAAAAAGTAATAAATAAAATAATCATTTTAATACATTATCAATATTTAATAAAGCATATAACCAATTAAATTTTAAAAAAAATCTCAAAAATTAGTTAAAGATTATCTCAGTTAAATTTTTATTAATACTAAGTCACTTTTATGATATATCTTCACATCATAAGATATTGGATTTGCACCATTAACACAATCATCATTGAAACTCAATTTATATGAAAACTTCTATTATAAATCATCACATCATCACTGGAAACTTGATAAAACAACTTTATAGTGTAGGCCTTTCAATAGTGAAGTTTGTTGAATCATCTTTTCTTGCATAATGATTGCTTCTCGTAGCTATGTGTAGACACTTATAATGGTCAGTTGCTCTTGCACAACTAATTTACTAACACTCTTCTTAAATTATTAAATAACCTTTGTTTTTTAATTAATTTGTGTCTTTCCACTATATCCTAAGTTCAAACTCATCATTTATCTTCAATTATGTAATCAAGTGATTTTAATTAATTAATTAATTATTAAATGTCTAAATAAATGTTCATCAAATATTCTGCTATAAAGTAATTAAATAATTAACATTATTTAATTATTTCCTACGTCATTTAATTAATTAAATAAACACATTATTTAATTAATATCCCCCCCCTTTTTTTATTATTACACATATGTAATAATTACATTTAGTAAATTAAATCTCCACTTATAATTAAATTAATGATATTTATTTAATTAAAACTATTTTTTGATTAAGTGAAAAGCAGGTTTTGAAAGGACTTGAAACCTTGTACAAAAGATTACATAAGATTTAGCATTAAATCCCCCTAGATACAAAAGGAAAATAGAAAGAAGCTAACAAAGTTGGCAATTGAAACAAAAGCCACCAAACATCCCGACAACCAAAAAGCCCAGCAGACAAATAGACAACCAGCCCCAAAAAAGAGAAACTTGAGAGAATAGCCTAGTCAATGCTCTTAAGGATCTCTGTCGCTTCAATGACCATAAGGTCTATATTGGTAGCTATAGTCTTTAGTTCATCAAGATCCTTTTGGTTCTTGATCATCTTCTTCTTTGTGCTTGAACAAGTTCTCTTTCCTGGACCAGTAGCCTCCTCAATAGTATCCTTCTCAATATCATCATCCACCCCAACTCTGTCCTATTCCAGCTTACTCACAAGAATCTTGATATGCTCTACCGAGGCTTTGAGGATTTTGTAGCTTTGTTCACCCATTTTCTTCAGGAAACTTTCCATATTGGAAACCCTCACATCAATGGTCGTGAACCTGGTCTCAAAGTTGTAGTCATCCACTATCTTTTCCATATGATTGATTCTAGTATCCATAGCCCTAAGCTTTGACCTGTAATCCTCAATTATGTCATTTTCTTTCCCCATAGCTTCAGTGAGATCTTTCAGGCATTCATGAAGCAAATTATCCTTACCAATCCCCATAGCATCAAGGATATCGAGTCTTTTGGAATGATCTTGGATTTTTTCTTTCACCTGGTTAGTATCATCCATCATCCATTCCAGGGATTTACAGAAACCCTGGGTTGAATTTTTGACCAATTAGGTAGATAAAAAATTTCCTTTGACCAGGGAATACACATCACAAGTATCATATTCACCATTTGTGCTAACTTGCGACCCTTCTTCTTTACTCCCCCTACCCGCATCTATTTTCTTAGCTTCATTATCACCCTCAACCATGTTCTGATCTCCAGGGGTCTCCTTAGTTATCTCTTCCTCATTCCTCTCCTAGACTCCATTATCATTTTCATTGTAATATTCCTTGAACTCCTCCTCCTCACTAGAAAGATGGGTCAATCCAGAATCCTTAGTCTTTTTCTTAAGAGGGGCACCTTCTCCTTCCTCTTCAGTACTCTCTTCACTTTCCTCCTCTTCCTTTGAAGAAGAATCAATATCAATTTGGGGTTTCTTAACATTCAACTTATTGCCCTTTTTAGAAGTAGAGGCAAAAGTGAAAACCTTAGCTTTACCCTTCCCCATTTTCTTTTTCTTCCCTCCCATGGAGGGGTCATTCCCCATCTTTTCCAGTGTCAATGCTTTCCTCCTCAGAAGAAAGCCCATCCAAGTTATCATCTTCATAATTTGGGCCCTAGGAGAGTGGATTCTCTATGGCCTTGGCTTTAATATGGTCATAAATAAGAACCATCAACCCTTCATGAATAACAAGATTCCCCTGCAAGTTCTCCCTATCCTCTTTTATAATAGAGTTCATAGAGAAGAATAAATAATAGGGAAAAATGACATTTTCATTGTGACGAAAGTGGTTAAGCAAAATAAAATGGTAATCATAAGCCCTGGTATATCTACCATCAAGGGTAATATAATGCATGATATAAACCAAAACATCTCTCCATACCTTCTTCATATCATTTGGAATGTAGTATATTTTTCTTAGCTTCACCAACCACTTCTCCTTTTCACCCTTCAAGAATCTCTTCACAGCTGCCTCGGTGAGCTTTCTATCTCAGTAGAATTTGTTCCCATCATTAGGTAATCCCGTTACCTTAGATATAAGGGCTTCATCAATTTTAACAACATGTCTCCCAAGAGTCAGTTTCCCATTCTTCCAATGTTTTACAAAGAGCCTGGTAATCATTGAGTTACGACCATGGAGTCGCTCTATATAATTAGTAATATGCCCTCTCTTTAGAATTTCCAAAACTCTCCCCTTCTTCCTCCATTGATCATATGAAAAAGGTTCCATTATCTTCTTATTTCCACCAATTTTAGTATTCTAAGCTTTATTATTTCTAACCCAATTGCTCTGCAAATTTCTAAAACCAAGTGTTATCGAAATGAAGATTAACACACATAAAATGACATTTTTCACCTAAAAGAATGCAAAATCATTATCTTGCACCTCTTTGTACTTCGAGAAAGGCTCTCATAATAATAAAAAATTATCATGATCCTTGTGATATACATTGTAATCAGGAATAAATAACATGTTTTCATCCTCGTGTACAATCATGATTTAACAATGCCTTCACATCATAAGGAAAACTACCCTCGCCATGACATCTAGTGATGTCATCCATTTTAATTGCCCTATTGGCTGCCCAGTCAGCTACTGCATTAATCTCTTGATAACCATGAGTGATAAGGCAATTATCAAAGGTGGAAATAATGTCCTTAGTTGCCTTGATAATATTTTTGATAGTCCAAGAGGGTGGACTTAGGTTCTTGAGATATCTAATAATGTTATTAGAGTCACCCTCTATCCAAAATTTAGCGCAATTCTAGTTTTTTACAATAAGGGTAGTTTGGTAAGCTACCATAGCCTCAACAACATGGTTGGTTTGAACTCCTATAGGAATCACAATCAGTTCTAAGAAAACCCCTTTATCATCTCTTATTATGACACCACAACCCAAAGGGCTCAGGTTCCCTTTTGAGGCCCCATCAAAGTTGATCTTCACCCACCCCTCTGGTCGATAGTCCCAAGTAGCTTCTTCTCTTTTATTAGTAGTAGTCACAGCTCTGAACCTACCCTGCACATTCCACAAGTTAAAAATAATCTCATCATTTTTACAAGAAGGGGGAGATAATTCACCCATTAGGGAAATATTCTCTAGAATAACTCTAAATATTTTATGGCTAGCAATCTCGAGGGGAGTGGCTTTGTCCCTAAAAATACATTTGTTTCTTCCCTTACACAGTCCCCAAACAAGATGTGGGAGGGAGAGATTCCATAAAATCTTAATGGAGGAATTATGGGAGGGGCATCTTGAGGACTTGAACATAGTTTGAATATCTTGCAGAAAGACCCAACTAACATTGAAGCATCTAAGGAACTTATCCCAAATAGGGACCATATACGGGCAGTGGAGGGATATATGATCCATAGTTTCCTTAGCATGCTGACACAAATAACATCTATTAGGAATACCAAACCCCTTGATCTTCAAGTTATCTATAATTAAGATCTTATTTTGAAGGAGGATCCAAAAAAACATATTGATCTTAGGTATAATATCCTTTATCCAATCCCTGGACTAGTAGGGAAGAGGTTCCTGAGATAAGGACAACATGTTGATCATAGAAGAAATTGAGAAGATACCATTAGGATTAGAATTCTAGATTATCTTATCTGTGAAATCCTTATCAATAATGATAGACTGAAGATGTTTCTAGATCAGAGATAAAGTGGGATTGATCTGAGTTAAGTACACACAATGATATGATCTCCAATAATCTCCCACAATGACACCAAACTTCCCTTTACGCTCTTGAACAAAAGGCACATACTCAGGGAAATTGGTAAGGGGAGAATCCATGATCCACTTATCCTCCCAAAATTTTACCCTATTCCCATTTCCTATCTTCCAAGCCACCCCATATGAGATGATTTATTTGTTATTGGCAATTTAATTCCAAATATGAGATCTAGTCGGGAACTCATCAGTTTTAATAAAACTGTCCAAAGTAGGTGTATAGTCATAAAATGGAAGCACTTCCATTGTAGACATGTTTAGCCTTCCAAGTAAGTGGTCTAGGGTCATGACAAGCACCTTGAATGGGTTCCTGATCTTGACATGGCTTCCTCCCTATTCTGTTTCTCTTTCCAATCCTGTTTTGCCTGATTTTTGCATTCTGGATGGCAGACTGGTGATTCTGTGCCTCAGGGTCAAGGTCAACATTTTAGGTCTATGTCAACCTCGACCCTGACCTAGGTTAGGGTCAACCTCAACCTTGACCCAGGGTTCAGATCCTGAGGTCTTGAAGTTTCAGGAGGTCGGCCTTTGCAAAAAGTATTTCCCGCTCCCGGGTCGGCTGTTTCAGGTTCTGAAGCATTGATTCTCAAATTATATTTAATATAGCTCCTCTCCTAGGGGTAAAGGCTTTAATGGGATTTAATTCTCCTATGTAGGCCTCCTTGGAAGATTGTGCTGTAATTTCATATAAAAGGGAAGCTTTCTCTCTCATTTTTGCTAACCATCATCAAGTGAGATAAGTCTTCTAATCAAGCATCAAGCATTCCTAATTGAGATCAAGCATCATCAAGTAAAGTTCAAGCAAGCAAGATTTGAAGCAAGCATTCATCCATTCAAGTATCCATTTTCATGAAGGAGATCCATTAGAGGCCATTGAAGGATTGAAGCTACAAGGTGCCCTTTTGGTGATCTCTCCATCCATCTTCTTCCAAGACTTTTCCCCATTCATGACTTGGTGTTGGAGATCTACAAGCAAGAGATTGAAGACATCCTACCTTTCTACATTCTACATTTGAAGCATACTTGTGGATTCAAGGATTTGAATCCGCCACAGGGACTTTTTCAAGAAAGGTGAATTTATGCATTTACTTTGTCCATTTCTGCAATTTCAATTACATATATTTAAGGTTAATTCCAAAACTGCGGTTTGACCAAGGCAAACCCCTCCCCCACAAAAAAACCATCTCCTTTTTCTTGTAGGTACAGGTATAGAACAGTGGATTTGAACCCAGATTTGGATACCCTTTTCGACAAACTTTTGGGATCCTTGAACAAAGTCACTTTCGGATTTGTGCAGGTCAGGGTCAACATTATTGGGTCAGGGTTGAAATTTGTGGGTCAAGGTCAACCTTTTTCATAAGATGACATTAGAACGGAAAATGATTTCTGGGTTTTGTTCGTCTCTGCATTTCAGTTTAGTATCAACTGTCATTTTTTCCAGAAATAGTCTACAAACCTCAGAAAATAGCATTCTTTGATCTGCAATATTTCAAGGTTAGTGCATTTCTCAAATCTTTTCAATTACAGTCATATATCATTCCTATATATATAAATTATAGAATTTAAGGTATCTCCTTTGTTATTGTCCTTTCCAAATAGTTGATTCATTTGTGCATTAACCCTTCTCTTGGGTTGATCAACTTGGATCTCCCATTTGTGCATTTGAGGACAAAAAAGGAACATCTTATCTTTTCCTTAATCACAATTGCAAT
>MU228147.1:397691-408729 GCA_018584345.1 Thuja plicata | reverse complement strand
ATCCTATTGATCTTAGTGATGAATATGAGACCATTGATCTTGATAATGATTTACCTCATATGCTTTCAACTCAATTAACAATTACACCTAGTATTGAGCATTGTGATTCTCAAGAGGATCCTTGTTTAGAACTAGCTATCATTCCTACTATATTGGATATAGTCCCTCTTGCGAGTTGCCCACCTACCCTAAATAACATAAGACAAGATGGGGAAGGTTAACAACATGCTTGATTGGCTCATCCTTTATGGTAGCCCTTTTTTGTGTTTGTATGTTGTAATGTGCTCCCTCGTAATGTGTTTCTAAATGTTTGTTAGATTCTTTTATACAATCGTTGTTACTCTGTTGGTGCAAGGTGATAAAGGAATCAAAACTGTTGTTCAATTCTTCTATATATATCTACATTCTTCTATATGTTGTTTTATGATATGTTGTACACATGCTATTATTTGTAACTGTGTTCCTTCTATAATCTGCTTGGATCTACGACATGGTAGCACTAATTCCTTTTGGTCTCCAGGTTGTGGTCCGAAAAGATTCCTCTTCGTAATGCTTAAGTTTCTTTCCTCCTTTGTTATTGTAGTTCTACTTTCTTTGGGGAATGATGTCAATTAATTTGCTATAATATTATATTTCTATGTACATGTTATCCTATGATCATACTGACCCCACATTAGGTAGATCCCTTTTGTGTTCTTATGTATGTTTGTTTCCCTTGATTTGTCTTCCTTTGGGGGCATCTCGCAGTGGAAACATAATTTGTAGAGTTGCTGATGTTTCCGTTAAACTCATTGCTCATGTTAAAGTGTTAGCAATGAATTTAACATGGGGGCATACACTCTACTCAATTTTTTGCACACACACACATTCAAGATAATTTTTAAGATATACAAAATTTTCCCTTTATGGATTAAAAGAAACTAATCCTTAAAGCATGGTCACACATTTTTACTTTTTTAAGATCTCTTGATCCCTCCAGTTTAAATTTACATGGATCTCTTGATCCTACCAGTTTTCAAATTACAAATACTTTGATCCCTTTAAGAACGGATCTCCCTGATGGGTTGACTAGTGAGTAGCCACATTCACTAGGAAGTTCAACTCCATCTTTCCAGTTATGCTTTTGTGTGGTTCACATTGAGACATAAGTTCTCATTGGGCGAGATAATCACACCCTCTCTCTCTCTACTTAACTAAGTGATGTCTCTCTTACCATGATCCTAGGGTTGATAAAAACTTAGGTCCCTTGGGGGCTTGAGGGTTTCTTTATCCCTTTTGGTTCTGACAAGATTGTCTTTTCTGTATATTCTCCTTTACCAAGAGTTTGTGTTGAGCTCATACTCTTGCTAAAGTGGGGGCTAAATGTATAGTCAAAAAATGGAAGCAATTCCATTGTAGACATGTTTAGCCTTCCGAGTAAGTGGTCTAGGGTCATGACAAGCACCTTGAATGGGTTCTTGATCTTGACATGGCTTCCTCCCTGTTATGTTCCTCTTTCCACCCCTGTTTGGCTTGATTTCTGCATTTTGGATGGCAGACTGGTGATTTTGGGCCTCAGGGTCAAGGTTGACATTTTAGGTCTATGTCAACCTCGACCCTGACCTAGGTCAGGGTTGACCTCAACCTTGAACCGGGGTTCAGATCCTGGGTTCTTGCAGTTTTAGGAGGTCGGCCTTTGCAAAAAGTATTTCCCGCTCTCGGGTCGGCTGTTTCGGGTTCTGAAGCGTTGATTCCAAAATTATATTTAATATAGGTCCTCTCCTAGGGGTAAAGGCTTTAATGAGATTTAATTCTCCTATGTAGACCTCCTTGGAAGATTGTGCCCTAATTTCATATAAAAGGGAAGCTTTCTCTCTCATTTTCGCTAACCATCATCAAGTGACCTAAGTCTTCTAATCAAGCATCAAGCATTCCTAATTGAGATAAAGCATCATCAAGTAAAGTTCAAGCAAGCAAGATTTGAAGAAAGCATTCATCCATTCAAGTATCCATTTTCATGAAGGAGATCCATTGGAGTCCATTGAAGGATTGAAGCTACAAGGTGCCCTTTTGGTGATCTCTCCATCCATCTTCTTCCAAGCCTTTTCCCCATTCAAGAACCCATTCAAGACTTGGTGTTGGAGATATACAAGAAAGAGATTGAAGAAATCCTACCTTTCTACATTCTACATTTGAATCATTCTTGTGGATTCAAGGATTCAAATCTGCCACAGGGACTTTTTCAAGCAAGGTGAATTTATGCATTTACTTTGTCCATTTTTGCAATTTCAATTATATATATTTAAGGTTAATTCCAAAACTAGGGTTTGACCAAGGAAAACACCTCCCCCACAACAAAACAATCTCCTTTTTATTGTAGGTACAGGTACAGAACAGTGGATTTGAACCCAGCTCTGGATACCCTTTTCGGCAAACTTTCAGGATTTGCGAACAAAGTCACTTTCAGATCTGTGCAGGTCAGGGTCAACATTATTGGGTTAGGGTTGACATTTGTGGGTCAAGGTCAACCTTTTTAATAAGATGACATCAGAACAGAAAATGATTCCTGGGTTTTGTTCATCTCTGCGTTCTGGTTCGGTATCAACTGTCAGTTTTTCCATAAATAGTCTACAGACCTCAGAAAACAACATTCTTTGATTTGCAATATTTCAAGGTTAGTGCATTTCTCAGATCTTTTCAATTATAGTCATATATCATTCCAATATATATAAATTATAGAATTTAAGGTATCTCCTTTGTTATTCTCCTTTCCAAATACTTGATTCATTTGTGCATTAACCCTTCTCTTGGGTTGATCAACTTGGATCTCCCATTTGTGCATTTGAGGACAAAAAAGGAACATCTTATCTTTTCCTTAATCACAATTGCAATAAATAATCAATTCAATTCAATCAAGGTTAAAAGAATGTAATACAATCTAGGTAATTCAAAGAACAATCTACACATTAACACCTTACATTTCAAGATAATGAATCCACAAACAATCTATAAATCAAATCAATCATTTCTATACCTTATCTATTACATTTTAATTACATCATTCCATCATTCCATTTTCTTATCATATAGTAGGGATGTTGTTTAAATATTTATTCCTCCATATTGAGTTTCATTCTCCACTTCCATTGTAGGCTCTCCAAATTTGTTTTTCCAAGAGAGCGTTGTTTATAGTTCTAATTCTCCTCAGGCCAAGACAACCAATTTTTTTGGGTCTATAGATCTTCTCCCAAGTAATTAGAGAAAATATTTTCTTCTCTTCCACCCCAAACCACAAAAAAATCTTTTGAATATTTTCAATTGCATCTGCATATTTATCTGGCATTTTAAAGAGGCTCATCGCAAACACCAGAAGGTTTTGCAGAGAAGCTCTTAGGAGCTGGATTTTTCCTGCCAGACCAAGAAGGGATCCTTTCCAACCAGCTAGCTTCTTGAGGAATTTATCAATAAGGGATCTGCAGAAAGAGTCTAGGGGCTTCTGATAGAGTGGAAGCCCAAGATAGGAAGAAGGAAGTGATCTAATTTTGTAGCCCAATATAGTACTTGTTCCTTTTTGCCTAGTTTTCAGAGTATTGATAAGGTACATACAAATTTTACACTAGTTAATAAACTATCCAGAGGATGAACTATAACTGTCAAGAGCCTTCTTAAGCACCTTATCTTCCTTAATAGTGGTAGTTCCCATTAATATAGAATCATCAACAAACTGTTGATGAGAATAGACCTGAAGAGAGGAGGAAGGGGAAAGACCTTTGTAACTACCTTTCTCCACCAACTTACCAATACACCTCCCTAAATATTCAGCCATGATAACAAAAAGAATCAAAGATAGGGGATCTCCCTGACTAAGGCCCCTAGAAGCTTTGAAGAAATAAGTAGGGGTACCATTAACAATGATAGAAAATGTGGTAGAAGACACCAACTACATGATAATATGAATGTTTCTCGAGCTAAAGCCAAAGGACAACAAAACCTTTTGAAGAAAGAACCAGTCCATTCTATCATATGCTTTTGAGAGGTCCAGTTTCAAGAGGAAGACCTTTTTTGACACCACCAGTGAGTGAAGATTTTTATGAAAAATGATGATTGAATCTAGAATTTGTCTTCTCAGCACAAACCCATTCTACTGGAGGGATATGAGGGAAGGAAGTAGAGCCAACACTCTAGAGGTAACAACTTTAGAGATACTTTTGTAAAAAGAATTGCATAGACTTGTAGGGTGAAAGAAATCCACAGTGTCAGTACCCACAATCTTTAGAATAAGGACAATGAATGTCCCATTGATATCTTTTAGGATGCTTATAGTACCAAAAAATTCCTTAACCGCATTGGTGATATCCCTCCCCACTATGTGCCAATAGTTCTAGAAGAAGAACATAGGAAAACCATCAGGTCTAGGAGATTGATTACCTTCAAAGGAGAAGACCGCTGCTTTGACCTCATCTTCTGAAGGAATCGATGATAGGTAGTTGTTCTACTCCTCTCCAAGATATTGGGGAAAATATTCCAAGAAGCTATCCTAGGCCTCCAGGTTGAGGTTTCTCAGCAGTGAGGAGGTTAGAGAAAAAAATCTTAGCTTCCTTAGATATATTATCCTCCTCTTTTATAATCTTATCCTCCTTGACCAAGTGAGAAATCCTTTTAGTAGCTTTATGCTTTATTGTAGTCATATGGAAGAATCTTGTGTTCTTATCACCAATAGTTAACCAGAGGGTCCAGGATCTCTATTTCCAGAAGACCTCTTCCTTGGCTATAATCATGATATTTCCTCAACACTTCATTCTCATCCATGATGGAGACACTAGAATAGCCTTCAGTTTGAGTCTTATCCTGGATATCTTTTAGCTTAGTCTGAATAGAGGATTTAGAAGCAAAGATATCACCAAAAACTTACTTATTCTATTTCTTAATTCTATCCTTAACATACCTTAGTTTCTTGACTACCTTGTACATGGCTTTCCCCTCAACAATGATGTTCCACCAAACCTCAATCATGTTCTCCAAATTTGGATTCATAGTCCACATTTTCTCAAATCTAAAAGGAAAATTATGTTTTCCTTTAATAGGGCCAGTCAAGAAGAAGATAGGATATTGGTCTAAGCCTATGTTAGCATGGTAAGCTAGAGTACAATGATAGTGGACAAACCAGTCATTAGAAATAAGGGCCCTGTCCATCCGAACCTGGATTAAAGCATCACTAGTTCACCTGTTGGTCCAAGTATACTTAGCACCCTATAGATCAATATCATGAAGGGCTCGAGTATTGATAAATTTCATTAGATATGTTCTACTGTCAAGATGTGAGGGAATACCAACGAATTTCTCTTGTTCCTTCAGGGGAGTATTGAAGTCTCCCATAATCAGCCAGTTGCCTATATTAAACATTGTTCTAGAGGTAGCAAGTCTCTTCCAAAACTTACTTCTACAAGCTCTTTTATTCAAAGAATATATATTATTTAAGATCCATGACATCCCATCTTTGATATGCTAGAATATCATAGAAGCCATGCTGTGATCTTGATAGATTAGATCTCCTTTAATATGGTTGAGATTCTAAAAGGACACAATTCCTCGTGAAGCACCCTTCAAACTTCTCCCACTAATACCACAATTATTATTATTATTTTTTTAAACTTTTGGTACCTTATCTTTAGCCATTTTTGTTTCCTGAATTAAAACTATATCAAGCTTATGATCCCTAACCAAGTTCCTAAGAATATCCTTCTTACGTGGACTATTAAGACCTCTTATATTCCAATAAATAATATTCATTTCTTTTTTAGAGAGAATACCTCATGGATGGTAAGCTGGGTACCATCCACAATGTTTCTACAAGCCTCTTATTCCCTTAGTTTAGACTTTGGTTGTCTTCCCGAAGGGGACATTTGAAACCCAACATCTGCCTTCATACACCTAGTTTTCACTGAGGACTAAGGGGTATTGATGGATCCTTTTTTCCCCTTATTTTCCCCTAGACCGGGATCTCTTCTTCCTTCTCAAAATGATTAGTCCTAATGAATTTTCTTATTTTTTCTTCATCTCCCCATTTTTGTTTGTTGTTATTTTCAAGAAATGTAGATTTGACAATCTCCACCAATTTTTAAGAGCTTTCTGAGAAGCATAAACCAAGAATGTTACATTTTTGTGCATCCTAAAAGGATTCCATATCACCTTCACAACTTGAATTGAAAACCTTTTCTTCCCCACTTGTCTCATGGTCCTCGATCTCCCCCTCCTCTGGTTCTTTCTTGCTCTAATTATTCTCTGCATATTTGTTATCATTATCTTGATTAAGCCTTTACTCCTCTTGTCTACCAGTCTTCTCATAGGAATCTTCTATTAATAAATCCGAGGACCCCATCATCTGATTTTCCTCATGATAGGTGACCTCCCTATTACTTGGAATGTATCCCTTTCCTTTTGTGTCCTTATTTTCAACCCTACTATCTAGGTTATCCCCATTTCCTCCCACTTCTTTTTGCATCTTTTCTCACCCCCTGTGTATTGTCAACCAATTTCTCTTTAGATTGGTCCCCCTTCACTTGCCACACCCTATTATTAGTGGGTTTGCTAAATTTTCCTTTGGCTTTGAGGGATAGTTCTTTACCTAGTGCCCAACTTTCTTATAGTGAAAGCAGGCAAAAGGGATAGATTCATATTCAATACTTTGAATCCACTTACCTAGCTTTGAGACTATCTCCACTATAGTGGAAATATTTGTATCTTGCACTACCCATAAAAAAATTCTTGCATAGGTTAATATCTTCTTTGATAGAGTCACTGGATCTATAGATAATAGTTCACCAAAGGAGTTAGCAATCCATGAGAAAACATCCTCAAACCAGTATTCCATCAGTAATCCTAGGAGCTTAACCCATACCGGTGCTTGAACAAAAAAAGATTCATTCAAATCTATATTAGGGTTCCATTTTTGAAGTGCTATAACCATTTTACCTACTATCCATGATCCTCCATCGAGAATATGGGACTTATTTTCCTCATATGAAAATCAGGAAGAAAAATAACCTTTCGGCATTGCTGAAATTTCAACCCGACCCTTCAGAAACCACTTTAATTAAATTAATCATATTATTTAATTAAGTGTTTGTTTCTTATTATTATTAAATTTATGTAATAATTAAATAAATTTCCCCCTCATAATTAAATAAATAATATTTATTTAATTAACTAACTGTTCCTCTTATAAATAAATAAAGATTACTTATTTATTTATCTTCCTTACATGAGCAAATAAATAAACTATTTACTTATTTAATCATAATTATCTTCTCAATTATAAGTTTTATTTAACTCTGCCATTCTCTCTCCTAACTGATCCATTAAATCAAGTTATCTATGTTAGTAATAACTGAGAGGGCGGGGAATCAATGGCCTCAAAAATTAATCCTTAAATCAACCCTTCAAACTTAGTACCACAAAATTATTCCTCTAGTTATCTTTAGTCCTATAAGATGAATGCCTTGAAATACTTATATCAAATTACTACTTGTCAGAATGCTTTTTAAATCCTTCTACTGTATGTTTACCGATAATCAGTCTTTCTATTTACCGAAACACAATAAATAACTAGTGTATACAGATCAATCCAGATTTACTTATGTGAAATGCAAAATAGTAAAGTAATGAATCATAGACACATTAACACATGGATTTTTAATGTGGAAACCCTGTTAAGGTAAAAACCACTAGGACCAGTACCCAAAATTTTCACTCTTCTGAAGTGAGCTCGGTTAAGAGCCAACCCTGTTAAAGGTTACAAACACATTGTTAGGTGTGACCTTGTTAGAGGATTTAAATGAATATTTTGTCACTTAGTATCTGGCATCTAATGCTACCATCCTTGATCAAACACTCACTTGGCCAGTCAATAGGTATCGGGCATATCCAATGCTACTTTGTATGATCAAACTTTTTGATACTCCTTAGGATATATCTCAATTAGAAAAGAATTTTAAGTCCTGCTCGGTTAAAAAACTTGATGCTTCAATGGTTAAACTGAAACAATAAATTGATCTGTTCACATATACAACTTGAATTATAGATTTTCAGATCTATTGTAAGTGCATTACCTTTTTGATCAATGTTATCAATTCAATACCTTTGCTCCACATTGTTCTGATCTATGATGTTGCATCACTATTCTTCGGTATCTGCAGAATTTAGCTCTTTCCTCAGCTTGATTGATCAGGTCTAAATGAAGACTTTCTTCTCCTTCAAAATCTCTTCATCATCTATTCTCTTGTCACTCCACTTATTCAATTTGAATAAACTTGTCTCTTATATAGACATGATTTCACCATTTCTTGGCTTTCTTGATCTTGGCGTGATCCACAATTCTCGCCAAATTGATTTAAAGAAAAAATCATGATTTGTCTCGTAGAGATCTTCTTGCCAAATGGACTAAACAACTTTAAATCCTTTACTTATCTCTGGCTTTATCTTGTCGTTAAAACAATGATAAGTACCAGTTAAGTCTATATTTAGCTCTTGATAGCTACGCATTTTGTCATTTCTGAACTCTTTGTTCTGTTAGTCAATACATTATTTAGTCATCGATGACAACTAACTATTTTGTCAGTGTGACTTCAGTTGTCTTCAGGATCTCCGTCTGTCGGGCAAAACTATAATTCTATCCATCCGGTTACTCTATGCTTTTTCTCGTTGGGTAACACTGTGACTTTGCTTATCGGTAATGCTGTGCTTTTGCTCGTCGGGTAACACTGTGACTTTTCCCTTGTTGGTTTACTCTATCCGTCGGTGTGCACTCTATCAGTGTATACAGTCACTTTGTGAATACTTAACTTTTATGCATTACTGATAGCATAGCCTTTGATTCATCGGTTCTTTGAAGTCTTTAGCAGTATGTTCATGACCATACATATTATATCAAGTTGACATCAATGATAATAAAATACATTAACTAATTTAATGTCTTGCATTAACTTTCTGTGTCTTGGTGATCATCAACTTAACATCTTCAAACATTTAATCAGTTATAGTTCATGAATCTCTCCCTTTGGCATTGATGGCAAAACACTATATTATAAATAATACAATTTGAAATATAACAGTTGAAGTTCATCAAACTACCAATCTTATGTACTATAACCAATACAAATATCTGGTCCTCGGTAAGCTCACATAGCTTAGATTTGATTCTTGCAACTCTCTTTCTGTCTTCAATCCCTTCACTAGATAGATGTTGAATCTTTCTTCTTCTGATGTGATATGTTCTCTTCTTGTGTCAAACTCTCTCCCTTTGACTGTTCTTTTCTTTTGATGTCTCTTTTTCTCTCTTGTCAGCAATCTCTCCCTTTGTATGTACTCTCCCTTTCTGGTTACATCTCTCCCTTTGGATGATGTGATAATGGATACAATCTCTCCCTTTGATAGCAATGCCAAACAAATATTTGACAGTAATGCCAAACAATCCTTTCTATCCATAATATACTCCTTGAATTTCCCAATCCATTAGCAATATAACAACTCTGGTGCTTGGAGTAGATAAATACCTTGCTTTGTATAGATGTATCTTTGAAGTCCATCTCTTTTCTTGCATCAACATGAATGATATTCTGATAATATGTAGGCTGATGCAGCCTTTTAGTCATCTTACTGACTAGTAGACAGGGGTTTAACCCCTAGTCTTTTTCTCAAGTACTCAAATGCATCCTTTGGCAGTGGCTTGGTGAAGATATCAGCTAATTGTTCCTTTGATTGCACATACTCAAGTATCACCTCCTTTTATTGAACTTGTTCTCTCAAATAATGATACTTGATAGAAATATGCTTTGTCTTAGCATGCATGACTGGATTCTTGCAAATGTTTATTGCACTGGTATTGTCACAGTAGATAATTACTGGTTCAAGAATATTCATATGCATACCTTCCAATAACTGTTTGATCCATGCAATATTTGAGCAGTTTGCAGCAGCAACAACATACTCTGCTTCTACAGTAGACTGAGAGATGCATCCTTGCTTCTTGCTGATCCATGTGACAAGTTTGTCACCCATACAGAATGCTACTCCAGTTGTTCTCTTTTGGTCATCAATGTTTCCAGCCCAATCAACGTCGGTAAAGACCTTAAGTTAAAATTTTCCTTCTCTTCTATATCATAAGCCATATTCCTCGGTATTCATTAGATATCTTAGGATTCTTTTCACACTAGTCATATGTGATTCCCTGGGATTAGCAAAAAATCTTGCAACTAATCCTACTGCACGTGCAATATCTGGTCTAGTATGTACAACATACATGAGTTTGCCAATCATTGATCTGTACAAAGTCTGATTTACCTCATGTGACTTGTCCTCCTTTGTTATCTTACATCTAGTTTCCACCGGTGTTCCAATTGGCTTGGAATCTTCCATCTTGAATATTTTTAGCACTTCGTTGATGTATTTGGATTGTGTAATGAAAATGCCTTCATCTTGTTGCATGATCTGTAGACCAAGAAAGAACTTGATCTCTCCAAACATAGACATCTCAAACTCTTTGATCATTTCATTTGCAAATGATTTGTATAGCATATCATTGCCTCCAAATATGATGTCATCAACAAATATTTCAGCAATCAAAATGTTAGCATCAATATCTTCCTTCAAATAAAGATTACTGTTTTCACTAGCTCTTACAAATCTAATACTTACGAGATAGGAATGAAGTCTTTCATACCAGGATCTTGGTGCTTGTTTCAATCCATACAAGGCTTTGTGTAGTCTACATACCATATTCCTCTTGTCTGGATCAACAAACCCTTTTGGTTGCTCAATGTATACCTCTTCCTCAAGTATTCCATATAGGAATGCAGACTTGACATCCATTTGGTATACCTTGAATCCTTTAAATGCAGAATAAGCGAGTAATATTCTTACACCTTATATCCTAGTAATGGGTGCAAAGGTTTCTCCATAGTCAATCCCTTCTTCTTGTGCATACCCCTTGCATACTAGTCTTGCTTTGTTTCTGGTGACTTCTCCATTCTCATTCAGTTTATTTCTGAATATCCATTTTGTA
>MU228147.1:383908-395437 GCA_018584345.1 Thuja plicata | reverse complement strand
GAATGCAGACTCTATGTTTGGTAAGACACTATTATCAAAGTTATTCATCTCAAATGAAATCAGTCTTCCAATCAAACTATCTAGAGTAACATTATTATTTGCTACTGCTCTCATTTCTTGTATGGCAAATACTCTAATAGCATAAGTAGGCATTAAGGTTCTTAGAATTTTACTTACCACTGTCTCTTCTTCTAGTACACCTCCAACTCCTCAGATATCATTGACTACCTCTTTGATTTTTGTGGTGTATTGTGTGATGTTTTCACCTTCTTTCATTATGAGATCATCAAACTTTCCTCTAAGGCTTTCTTCCTAGGCTCTCATAACATTTTTATCACCACCATGTACAATATTTAATTTATCCCACATCTTCTTTGCAGTTGTACATGCTTTGACATCTTCAAATTCAACATTGGAGAGTGAGGAAGCAAGCTCTATTATCATGTAGTTGTGCTCATGCTTCTCTCTCATTTGTTCAACTGTGAGTGCTCCTATGGTCAACACATACTCAATAACTAAGTATTGAGTAACATCATTTCTAGTACCTGATAAGTGGAGTCTTATCCTACTTTTCCATGAAGCAAAGTTGTCTTTGTTCAACTTGGGCACATCTTGTCTGTTCATCTTATGATCTTTAGCTTGAGCTGTTAAAGTTCCTTTCTAAGCACACAAGCTCTAATACCAATTGTTAGTCATAAATAAGAGGGGGGGGGGGGGGGGGGNGTGAATCAGTGGCCTCAAAAATTAATCCTTAAATCAACCCTTCAAACTTAGTACCACAATATTATTCCTCTAGTTATCTTTAGTCCTATAAGATGAATGTCTTGAAATTCTTATATCAAATTACTACTTGTCAAAATGCTTTGTAAATCCTTCTACTGTATGTTTACCGATAAGCAGTCTTTCTATTTACCGAAACACAATAAATAACTAGTGTATACCGATCAATCCAGATTTACTTATGTGAAATGCAAAATAGTAAAGTAATGAATCATAGACACATTAACACATGGATTTTTAACGTGGAAACCCTGTTAAGGGAAAAACCACTAGGACCGGTACCCCAAATTTTCACTCTTCTAAAGTGAGCTTGGTTAACAATCAACCCTATTAAAGGTTACAAACACACTGTTAGGTGTGACCTTGTTAGATGATTTAAATGAATAGTTTGTCATTTAGTATCTAGCATCTAATGCTACCATCCTTGATCAAACACTCACTTGGCCTGTCAATAGGTATCAGGCATATCCAATGCTATTTTTTATGATCAAAATTTTTGATACTCATTGGGATGTATATCAATTAGAAAAGACTTTTAAGTCATGCTCGATTAAGAGACTTAATGCTTCAATGGTTAAACTGAAACAGTAAATTGATCTATTCACATATACAACTTAAATATGCAGATTTTCAGATCTATTGTAAGTGCATTACCTTTTTGATCAATGTTATCAATTCAATACCTTTGCTCTACACTGTTCTACTCTATGATGTTGTATCACTATTCTTCAGTATCTATAGAGTTTAGCTCTTTCCTTAGCTTGATTGATCAGGTCTGAATGAATACTTTCTTCTGCTTCAGAATCTCTTCAGCATCTATTCTCTTGTCACTCCCCTTATTCACTTTGAATAAGCTTGTCTCTTATATAGACATGATTTCACCATTTCTTGGCTTTCTCGATCTTGGTGTGATCCACAATTCTCGCCAATTTGATTTAAAGAAAAACTCCTGATTTGTCTCATAGAGATCTTCTTGCCAACTGGACTAAACAACTTTAAATCATTTACTTATCTCTGACTTTATCTTGTCGATTAAAACAATGAGAAGTACCAGTTAAGTCTATATTTAGCTCTTGCCAACCAAGCATTTTTTCATTTTTGAACTCTTTGTTTTGTCGGTAAATACTTCAGTTAGTCATTGGTGACAACTGACTATTCCATCAGTGTGACTTCAGTTGTCTTCAGGATCTTCGTCCGCTGGGCAACACTATAATTCTGTTCGTCGGGTTACTCTGTGATTTTTCTCGTCGGGTAACACTGTGACTTTGCTCATCGGTAATGTTGTGCTTTTTCTTTTCGGGTAACACTGTGACTTTTCTCTTGTTGGTTTACTTTGTCCATTGGTGTGCACTTCATCGGTGTATACAGTCACTTTGTGAATACTTAACTTTTATACATTACTAATAGCATAGCCTTTGATTCATCAGTTCTTTGAAGTCTTTAGCAGTATGTTCATGACCATACAGATTATATCAAGTTGACATCAATGAAAATACAATACATTAACTTTCTATGTCTTGGTGATCATCAACTTAACATATTCAAATATTTAATCAGTTATAGTTCATCAATCTATTCTTCAACCCCACCTCTTCAAATCAAATTAGTTAACTCTTCCATCTATTCGAACACATGCAATTAATTGAGTTTAACTCCCACTCACTCTGAGTTAAACTCTTCATAATCAAATTAGTTAACTCTTCCATCTATTCCAACACATGCAATTGGTTGAGTTCAACTCCCACTCACTTTGAGTTAAACTCTTCAAACTATCCTCTTAACATATCCATTCATTTCATCAACATGCAATCGATTGAGTTCAACTCTTCAATCACAACCAATCAACCCACCAATCATGGAATCTTGATTGGAACCTTGAAAATCTATATAATGAGAGATTGTTTCTGATATTTGGTAATCACAATTGCTTTGAATTATCGTGTTGGCACATAGAGCACTCAATTTTTGAGAGACTGCATCGCATAGAGAAGGAGAACACCGAAGAAGGACTTTTGGCTTTCATAAACATTGTTTTGATTGATTTCATTATTATTTGATGATTATGCATAATGTTATTTGCTTCATCTTATTTTTGGAATACTAACTGCTTAACATATCTCTTTGTGGTTGAGATTATTGATGCTATTGCAAACTTCTATAGGTACCTACATATCCTCGATTACAAACTGGTGAATCATGTTAGAGTAAAAATGTATTTTCACTTATTAATTAAATCACTATTGATTTAATTATTAAGAGACATTATTCAGTTATTAATTAAATCATTTTTGATTTAATTATTAAGTCACCCTTTTATCTCTAGTTTACTTAAGCTAAACTTTAGACATGTTACAATTAATTTTTTTATTAATTATTCATGCAACCTAGGTTTCTCCACCTTTTGGTGTTCGATCTCCTTTATAAGGATTGATCTCTTTGTATTTTGTAATTCCAATTCCATTATTATTGAATCAGTTGAGGATGTTTCCTCTTCCACAAATCTCTTATTTCTAGCTCCATAGCTTTTGCTTCTCTCTTTCTAGGACAGGTGTTTGCATGTAGGTGATTCTTGGGAGCTGTAGGGTTGATATTTTTTCATCAACTCCAATATGGTATCATAGCTCCAGATCTTCATGCCCATGTTCTCTTCATGAGAGATTTGGCCTTTTCATCATATCTATATTTTTCAAGAGGTTTTTGTCTCATATTTTTGTGGATTTGGGGGGGGGGGGGGNATATTTTTGTGGATTTGGGGGGGGGGGGAGTTATATTTCGCAACACTTTGGGCACAAACGGATCTCACAAATGTGTTTGGAAGGCCCAAAACCCCTATTTTCATATAAGGCACACCCAATTTTGACATAGTTGAATTTTGGGCCCTCTTTTTTGCATGCACGTCCTTGGCATGCTTTTCAAGGTAAAAATGTCTTGATTTGCACACCACCTCAGTTTCCATGCCGCCTCAAAATTCACGCCACCATTTTTGTAAAAAAAATTGTATGAAAAATTTAGGGGTTTCTTGGGTTCTTCTTTTTTTAGAGCAGTGTTCAGTTTTTTTCTTGTATCTTGAGCAAACAAAGGCATTTTTTGCCAAACAAGATATTGTCAGAAAGATAGTTTCGAGCCCGACCTGATTTTCCAAGTTTAGATTTCTAATTTTTTTTATCTTGCAACCTTTTTTTACAGTCAAAGTCAGGATTCCTTTTTGCACTCTGGGAGCCATATCTTGCTCATCTGATCTTTGTTTTTTGACTTTCACGTGACATTGGAAAGCTTGGTCAATGCTCTATCTTATTTTATGGGTCTTACACCCAGACTCTGCTCCAGGTATTTTTTATTCATCTTTTTGCATTTTTTCAATTTGGTGATTATCTTGGATGTTACAGGTCCTGGGATCATTTTCCTTGCATGAGATGACTCCCTTTTAATTGTTATTCATGTTTTTGTTAGGAATAACAGTCCACAAGACAACTGAGAGGGGGGGAGAAAATATGTTGTAATATAGATTATTAAACTTTAAACTTTATAAACCAAAACTGCAATGCAAATGATAACACAGTAAATTCCAACACCATAACACAATACTTGTTGTCGAGGAAACCCTGTTAAAGGTAAAACCTTGGTGGGAATTAGCACCCACAAATAATGTACTGAGAGTATAGTATCCCTGTTAAAAGATTTAGCCATGTTAGGAGCTTATTATAAAATTATAGTACACAATCCCTATTAGGAGACAAACCCTGTTAGGAGTCACGAAAAGTAGTAGGCTCAATTCCCAGGCATACTTCCCAAAGAAGGTTAAAACCACCCTCAAGGATTCAAAATCTGAATGTGTATATAGAAAATATACAATCCAGTGAACTGTCTGATAGCAACTGTCTTTGCTTGGTCAATTCTAATTAAGTACTCTTGTCATAAAAATCTGCTCTACATCCAGCAAAAAAACAAGCCTCACAGTTTTCACTTCTCCTTTTCTTTTTATCTCTACCACATCTTTCCAAAAGAAAATATCTCACATATATACCCTCTTACAATAATTCTTTAGGTCATCCAATTAAGCTTTCCCAATATACAAATAATTAATTAGGTCAGCCAATTAATGCTTTCCAATATACAAATAAATATATAACCCCTTGCTAAGATACACACGGTACCTATAACAATTAAACATCAAATACAATCCATCACATATACTTCTAGATCCACAATCCACACTCACAATTCATTTTACACGCTACATGTCTGAAGTCGACCACCAGAATATAAGCCACAACTAATGTCACTAGTAATCACACAATAATCAATATCAACCCATTATTCCAACATATGTCGGCTGTCCACTAGTAAGCTCGCTTCATCTAAAATATCTTTTCCAGAAAGATATACCCAAAACACAAAGACCTGCTCTGTCCAGCATCACAGTTGTAGTCTAGAAACTAGTCTTCACCAAATCAACTGTAATATCCACAATATGCTACATAAAGCCAAGCGACCTTAGAAATAAAGTCAACACACATCCTTCTTCATATATCCAACTTCGATCCTTTTGAATCATGCATACAGTGTCCGTACACTTCTTCCAGTTAAGTAACCAGTCTGTCCTCTGCATAGAAACATATGTTGACATCAATGACAAAACATGAATATCAATAGTATGATCAGTACCAAAAACTAATATCATCTAACAATCTCCCCCTTTGGCATTAATGGAAACATATGGAAAAATACATCAACCCAAAATCAACTCAAAAATACTTTCTCCTCTCAATACAATCTACTCAATATCCTCAACACAAATTTCCTCAATATCCATACATCAATCCAAAAAGTGATATAGCTCTGAAAGCCACTGGACTGATGCATATCTGCATCAATTAATTACCCTTGGGAGGGGCCATCACCCTAAGCATTGTTCTAAGATATTCAAAAGCATCTTTTGGCAAAGGTTTAGTAAATATATCTGCTATTTTTTCCTTTGTGCTAATGTATTCCAGTTTAATTTCTTTCTCTGCTACCTTCTCCCTCAAGAAATGATACTTAATGGAAATGTGCTTAGTCTTTGAATGCATTACATGATTCTTCGACATGTTTACTATGCTAGTGTTATCATAGTGAATAATCACTAGTTCTTCAAAGATTTTTCCATTGTCTTTCAACATTTGTTTCATCCAAACAACTTGTGTGCAATTTATTGTAGCAACAACATATTCTGACTCAACAGTAGATTGAGCAATACAGTTCTGCTTCTTGGTCAACCAAGAGACCAGCCTTTTCCCAAGGAAAAATGCACCACCACTTGTACTCTTTCTGTCATCCACATTACCTTCCCAATCAAGATCAATTTAAGCCTATAAGGCAAAATCACCTAATTTTTCATACCATAATCCATATTCTATTGTCCCTTTCAAATATCTGAAAATTCTTTTCACAACAGCAAAATGTGTTTCTTTAGGATCTGCCTGATATCTAGCCACAATTCCAACTTCATTAGTAATATCTGGTCTAGTGTGAGTTAGATATTGTAGACCACCAATCATAGATCTATACTTTGTCTGAACAACACTTTGAGTCTCATCATTAGTAGTTAGTTTGTGTCCAGTCACCATAGGTGTTCCAATAGGTTTACAATTTTCCATTCCAGATTTCTTCAACATTTCCTAAAGATACTTGGTCTGAGATATAAAAATGCCATTCTTACTTTGATTAATTTGCAAACCAAGAAAAAATTTCATTTCTCCAATCATTGACATCTCAAATTGATTTTTCATTTGTTTAGAGAACTACTTACTCATCTTTTCATTACCTCCAAAAATGATGTCATTCTACAAAAACTTCTATAATCAAGATTCCATCTTCATCTAGTTTTAAATATAAATTACTGTCTGCATTACCTTTCCTAAAACCAAGATGAAGTACTTGTCCAACCTTTCATACCATTCCCTCGGTGCTTGTTTTAGTCCATACAATGATTTATTTAGCTTACAAACCATGTTTTCATCATCTGTCAAAGGAAAACCATCAGTTTGCTCAATGTAAACTTCTTCTTCCAGATCACCATTCAAGAATGTTGACTTCACATCCATCTGATAAAATTTAAAGTCTTTATGTGCAACATAAGCAATAAATAATCTCATAGCTTCTAATCTAGCAACAAGAGCAAATGTTTCTTCATAGTCTATGCCTTCTTGTTGTGAATAGCCTTTACATACCAGTCTAGCCTTGTTTCTTACCACTGTTCCTTCCTCATCCATCTTGTTTTAGAAAACCCATTTAGTACCAATCAAATTTTTGTTCTTAAGTCTTGGAACTAATTCCCAATTATTGTTTTTATTTATCTGTTCAAGTTCTTCCATAGCTTTAGTCCAAGATTCATCTCTACATGCTTCATCAGTAGTTTTCGGTTCAACTTGAGAAATCAAACAAATTTCTTCTCTAGCTTTAGATCTAGTTATCATGCCCTTACTTACATCACCAATTATTTGATCTTTAGGATCATTATTCTTTACATACCTTTGTGTCTTAGGAGTCTTAGTAACCTCAATCAGTTCATCTTCTATCTCATTATCAACCATCAGAGGTTCTTCAGGTTCAACAGTAACCTCTTTCATTTCTGTAATATGACCGCAATCATATATTCTTTCCTGAATCTGAAACTTTTCATCTATCCTCACATTGGCGGTTTCAATCAACTTCCTCAATCTCATATTGTAACATTTATATGATTTACTCTTGGTAGAATAACCAAGAAAAAATCCTTCATCACTTCTAGCATCAAACTTGCCTATTTCATCATCTCTCTTGATATAACATTTACTACCAAATATTCTAAAATATTTCACAGTAGGTGTATGATCAAACCATAATTCATAAGGAGTTTTACCTGTACCTTCTCTGATCAGAATTTTGTTCAAAGTGTACACAATAGTACCAATAGCTTCTCTCCAATGAACATGTGATACATTACCTTCCAGTAACATAGTCCTTGCAACATATAATATAGTTCTATTTCTTCACTTTGCAATCCCATTCTATTGTGGTGTCCTAGGTGCAAATGTTTGTTTGAATATTCCATGCTCTTCACAGTATGAATTAAATAACTCTAATGTAAACTCACCACCTCTGTCTGATCTCAAACACTTTATCTTCAGGTCAGATTCATTCTCAACTTTTTCTTTAAATAACTTGAACTTGTCAAATGCTTCGGATTTCTCTCTAAAATATGTAACCCACATCATCCTAGAAAAGTCATCAACAAAAAGTATAAAGTACCTTTCACCATAGTATGATCTAGTTCTTGTAGGACCACACAGATCTGTATGCATCCAATCCAACTTGCCTTTTGCTGAATAAGCTTTGATTTTAAAAGTGCTTCTAGTTTGCTTCCCCATAACACACTATCTACACATAGTATTAGATGGATTCACAATATTAGGTATATCTCTTACTTCTTTTTCCATACTCGCCTTCACAATGTTGTCAAAGTTAACATGAAAAAATTTTCTACACCATAACCAACTATCATCGACCTTCGTAATAAAACAATAAGCTTCAGATGTGTTCAATTCAAATACATTACCTCTGGATTTAGTACCAGATGTGATCAAGTCTCCTGATTTAGTACTGATAAAGCATTTCCCATCAGTGAATTTCAATTGATAACCCTTGTCCACTAATTGTCCAATACTCAACAAATTATGCTTAAGTCCATCAACAAGTAATACATTGTTAGTATTAGTCTTCCCATCTAGAGAAATAGATCCTATTCCAATGATAAGCTTAGGAGTATTGTCACCAAATATGACAACACCACCATCATGTCTTTTCAAAATCACAAACTTATTTTGATCTCCAGTCATATGATGTGAACAACCACTGTCTATAACCCATTCAAATTTCTTTTCAACACAGGATACTAAGGCTTTTTCCTCATGCATAGGTTCATCATCTTTAATGGTGATAAATCCAATCTCATCATAGTCACCATCATCATCAGATGCACCTTCACTAGCATAATAACATTCCTTGTCTTTTCAATACTTAGACTTGAAAAAATTAGGTTTGTGCTTCGAAACTCTTGTAGGACATCTAGATGCAAAATGAACAATCTTGTTACATGAAATACATTTCAAAGGTAATTTTCCTTCAAATTTTCCCTTACCTCTCTTTTCTCTTCTAGCAATCAGTGCCACTACTTCATCTAGCTTTCTTTCTTCTTCTTGTATATGTTCTCATTCATTAGCATAGTCTCCAAGCTCTTCTCTCAGGTCACCACTGTTGGTGCTCACATTTCTAGATAAGGTCTTTTTGTTCTTATGCATGGTTACCTTATATTATGATTCAACCTTAGGTAAAGAATCTCCCAGTTCTGCAGCCTCAAAATTAGTTATCTTTCCGATCAACATCTCTCTAGTAAAGTTCCGTGTCAAAGGTATAATCTCCTCTATAGCTTGTACTTTGGTTTTGTAGATAGGTGTCAAAGATCTGAGTATCTTCACAATTAATTCTTCCTCATTGTAAGTGCCTCCAGAGTTTTTGATGCCAGTAACCACTTCTGTAATTCTCTGTGCATATGCCCTAATGTTCTCATCTTCTCTCATCTTCATTGATTCCATTTTTGTCTTCCAATTTTGTATCTTTTCCGATTTAGTAAACTTATCTCTGATATACAATGCTTCTAATCTTGTCCATATCTCATGTGCAGAGTCCAAGTCTTTTACTTCTATGAATTCACCTTCAGAAAGTGTGTTGATCAAGGATTCCCTTGCAACCATATTACATGACAATAAACTCTTTTCATCTTCAGTAGCCTTCTCCAATTCATCCCCAGTCTCTATCTTTTCACTCTACTTTGTGATCATCCAGTAGTCAATTCCCAGACATAGTAAGTGTATTGTCTTCTTGTTCTTCCAGCTGTCAAAGTTTTTAGGATCAAATTTTGGACTATCCTTCCTGTAGTAAGTCATCTTCAGTATCACCTCAAGCTGTTAAATTTCTCTCTAAGGACCAGTAGCTCTGATACCGATTGTTAGGAATAATAGTCCATAAGACAACTGAGAGGGGGGGGGGGGTAAATAAGTTGTAATAAAGATTATTAAACTTTAAACTTTATAAAGCAAAACTGCAATGCAAATGATAACACCATAAATTCCAACACCATAACACAATACTTGTTGTTAAGGAAACTCTGTTAAAGGTAAAACCCTGATGGAAATTAGCACCCAAAAATAATGTACTGAGAGTATAGTATCCCTGTTAAAATATTTATCCCTATTAGGAGCTTATTAAAACATTACAGTACACAGTCCCTGTTAGGAGACAGACCCTGTTAGGAGTCAAGAAAAGTAGTAGGCTCACTGCCCAGGCATACTACCCAAAGAAGGTTAAAACCATCCTCAAGGATTCACAATCTGAACAAGTGTATATAGAAAATATGCAATCTAGTGAACTATCCGATAGCAACTATCTTTGATTGGTCAGTTCCAATGAAGTACTCTTGTCACAAAACTCTTCTCTACATCTAGCAACAAAACAAGCCTCACAAATTTCACTTCTCTTTTTATTTTTATCTCTACCACATCTTTCCAAAAGAAAATATCTCACATATATACCCTCTTACAATAATTCTTTAGGTCAGCCAATTAAGCTTTCCCAATATACAAACAATTGATTAGGTTGGCCAATTAAGGCTTTCCAATATACAAATAAATATATAACCCCTTGCTAAGATACACATGGTACCTATAACAAGTAAACATCAAATAAAATCTATCACATATACTTCTAGATCCACAATCTACGCTCATAATTCATTTTACATGCTACATATCTCAAGTCGGCCACTAGATAGGTCTCCTCCAGAATATATGCCACAAATGATGTCACCAGTAATCACACAATAATCTAACTCAACCCATTATTCCAACATATGTCGGCTATCCACAACTAAGCTCACTTCATCTGAAATATCTTCGCTAGAAAGTATAAAGGAGAAAAATGATGTTTATGGAATAAGAGTGTTTTGATACTCAAATCACTTATCACCTTACATTTTATTCTTAGAGTGGAGGGATAAATAAGATATTCCCTTTTATTCTCATATGCACAAAGGAAGGATCCAAATTGATCAACCCAAAAGGATCAATGCATAAGTGAATCAATCTATTGGAAATAAGAATAAAGAAGGAGATCCTAGGTTTCCCTCTTAAAGTGTGGCGTGTGTGAATGTAAATGTGTGATAGATTTAGAATGATTAAGGATTTGAATTGAAATGAATGATAGAAAATTACTAACCTTGAAATGTTACAGATCAAAGAATGCTATTTTCTGAGGTCTGTATTGAGTTTCTGGAAAAAATGACAGTTGATCCCAAACTGGAATGTAGAGACGAACAAAACCCAGAAATAATTTTCCATTCTGATGTCATCTTATGAAAAAGGTTGACCTTGACCCACAAATGTCAACCCTGACCCAATAATGTCGACCCTGAACTACACAGATTTGAAAGTGACTCTGTTCGCGGATCTCGAAAGTTTGTCGAAAAGGGTATCCAGATCTGGTCTCAAAACTACAATCCTAAACCTGTACCTACAAGAAAAAGAGGTTTGTTTGTTGTGGGGAAGGGGTTTTCCTTAGTCAAACCCTGATTTAGGAATTAACCTTGAAATCAATAAAGTACAGAATGCTAGCAAGTAGTAGAATTGAATCTAACAATGAAGCTATGATATTGAATAGATATGTAATTGTAATTCA
>MU228147.1:360773-379149 GCA_018584345.1 Thuja plicata | reverse complement strand
TTGACAAAATCTTGATTAGAGCTTTTTGCACTTAGAAGACTTAGAGAAAATGAGAGAGAAATGCTTCCTTTTATATGAAATTAGGGCACAATCTTCTAAGAAGGCCTACATAGGATAATTAAATTCTAATTAGACCCATTCCCCTAGAAAAGGAACTATATTAAATATAATTTAGGAATCAACGCTTCGGAACCCAAAACAACCGACCCGAAAGCAGGAAAACTGAATTTTTGACGAGCCTCGACAGTCGAAAAATTTCCTAATTTGAAAGGAGGATCTAGGTTAGGGTCGAGGTTGAACCTAACCCAGGGGGTCAGAACCCCTGGAAAATATGCCAGGTGGGGTAGGAGGTGCCCGAAGAGGCCCAATCAGGGTCCTAAACCAGCACAGAAGCATGAGATGATGCAGAAACAGGATGATGATATGGTAGAGGTCAAAAATGTCCCCTAAGGAGGGCTAAACACTCTTAACATGGAAGTGATTCCATTTTAAGATGATACAGAAAGATATACCCAAAACACAGAGACCTACTCTGTCCAACATCACAATTACAGTCCAGAAACCAGTGTTCACCAAATCAACTGTAACATCTACAATATGCAAGATAAAGCCAAGAAACCTTAGAAATAAAGTCAACACACATCCTTCTTCATATATCCAACTTCAACCTTTCTAAATCATGCATACAGTGTCTGTACACTTCTGCCAGTTAAGTAACTAGTCTGTCCTCTCCATAGAAACATATGTTGACATCAGTGACAAACCATGAATATCAACAGTATGATTAGTACCAAAAACTGATATCATCCAACAATTTCTACAACTTTATTATTATTTTTGAGTATTATAAACATCTATTTCTGTCTCTTTACTATTTTGAAAACACACTATGATAAAGTGTCATTTGATGCATGTTTGAGATCTTGGACTTTTTTGTACTCGCACTACATTATAAAGTGTCATGGGGGGTTTGTTTTACCTTTGTCAAGTGAGTGTTTCTTCCATGAAATTAGCCTCATGATGTGTGTCAAGAGAGTGATCCTTCCATGATACCATCCTTTATATGTGTTTTTACTTTCTATTGCACTTTCTATGTTCTTGGTTCTTCATCATAGAATTATTCTTGGCAGTTTGCTTCAGTGCACCTATCATGCCTCTCCCTGCTCGACATTATGGGGGGTATCTGTTGTTGGTTCTAATGCTTCCTTGGTTCTATGGAGTGATATATGTATTCAATATTTGTTCCTACGTACTAGGCAGATGTAGTGGCTAGGTACCTATGCATTTCGGTGAGATGGATCATTTACTATATGGACACTCTTTCATTCATGTTTTGGAGGCATCCTTCTATCTTCAATTGATCAACTCTTCAGGCTTTGTTTACTATCTTCTCTACCTGATCATGTTCTATTATAGTAGAGGTTCCAACATTTATTCTTTGAAAATGTTTGTAGCTTCATGCTTCAGAGGTATTCTACATGTTGTTCCTTTGTTCCTATTCTACTAGGACATTTTGTAGTTGGAGGCTTCTTTAGTCCTTCACTAGTCTTCATCTCTTTTTGGAGAGGGGTTTTTCCCACTAGGTTTTCTCCTTTTCTCCTATTTACAGAGTTTTTTGTACTTGGGTACCTGATCAAGCCTTGTTGTCGGGACCCATTTCCCGCTTTCAGTAGTTGCTTCTAGGTTTTTAGCTTCTCCCTAAGTTTATCTTAAGGGGGGTGTTAGAGTAAAAAAGTATTTTCACTTATTAATTAAATAATTATTGATTCAATTATCAAGAAACCTTATTCACTTATTAATTAAATCATTATTGATTTAATTATTAAGTTACCTTTTTATCTCTAGTTTACTTAAGCTAAACTTTAGGCATGTTATAATTAATTCTTTGATTAACTATTCATGCAACCTAGGTTTCTCCACCTTTTGTTGTTCGATCTCCTTTATAAGGATTGTTCTCTTTGTATTTTTTAATTCCAATTCCATTATTATTGAATCAATTGAGGATGTTTCCTCTCCCACAAATCTCTTGTTTCTAGCCTCCATAACTTTTTCTTTTCCCTTTTTGTGATAGGTGTTTACATATAGGTGATTCTTGGGAGCCGTAGGGTTGATAGTTTTTCATCAACTCCAATAAATCCAACGTGAAGATTTGGTCATATCTTGCAAACAAATTTGATTTTTTACATGATTTTTTTTGGTAGGTCGACACTGGGGGTATCCCACAATAGTGGGTTACACTTTTTTGCCTAAACGAACATTGAAGTCTATATTTTGAAAAAAACTTTCAGATTCGGATGCATATTGTCATTAAACCGTTTGAAATCATAAGATGAAGTAAACTAGAGTCTTTTAGGATTTTCTATCTAGATTCTAAATTTATTTATTTATTTTTGAATTGATTTGAATGGTTTTTTTTTCTCCCAATAAAACTGCTATGTTGCTGAAAATGTCATTTTCAAAAAGTTACATTGACTTCATAGAGCATAACTTTTTTTTTCTAAAATAGATGTCAATGCACTTCTTTCAAATTTGGTTTTGTAACATCCATATGGAAGACATGCAATTGGTTTGACTATATTATCATGATTATTGCATATTTTATGAACGTTTGAAGTAGAGTAAACTATAATTTTGACATACCTTGACTGCATAGCTTATAACTTGTATATTTATCAAAATTCAATTTTTTTTTTTGATAGAAAGTAGACTCAAAGCCGGAGGGCCCTATTATTTTTCAAATTTTGTTCACTTTTCTGCTATTTTTCATTAAATGTCAAACTTGGAGGTTTATATTTGATAAAAAACCTACATTCGATGCACATCAAAAAACATAGACCTAATTAATTCAATAATTGCCAAATCTATAGTCGTTAGTAAAGATCATTTAGAGTACTTGTGCGATGCAAAAGTATGTCTCCCTATTCTTCCGTTTGAGCACCATGCTTGAGCCCTTAAGCCATGAAAACTACTTATTTCTATTAGCCTATGCAAATGGCCTCTAATCAGAGGGTTTCGATAGAAACTACTTTTGATAGAAATTAGTTTTGATCGAAACTAATTAGTTTTGATCAAAACTAATTTCTATCTAAAGTAATTGAGTGAAATTTCCATTTTTGAGGACTTTCGATAGAAAGTACTTTTTAAATCCGCCTTCTTTGCAAATTTCAAGAGGAATTTCTTCCTTCGAAAAAGTGTAACCCACTATTGAGGGTTCACCCGCTGATATAAGGAGACTACATTCCAAAATTTAGATTTTTCTGATTTTTTTTTCAATTTTTTATAAATTTTTTTAATATTTCATAAAAAATCATTTCAGGGTAGAAATCAACATTTTTTTAAGAAAAAATTACATTTTTGGAAAGGTCTTGAAATTCTACAGGGGGTCTATTCTCTGTAATTTTAATTTTAAGGAAAAATATTTGCAAAAAAATAGATCTTTAAAAGATGGTCTGTTTTGATAAAATGAGTCTAGAGGGCACAAATTAAGGAATTATTCTATGATTTTTTTGTAGGTTTGTATTGACATAAGTAGTCTACAGTCCAAAAATATATTTTTGGTATTTTTTTTTTGTCTTTTTGTAATTTTTTTTTATATTTCAAAAAAATTCTGGGCACAAAACAACGTTTTGTTTTGAAAATTTTACATTTTTGGAAAGGTCTTAAAATTCTACAGGGGGTCTGTTCTTTGTAATTTTCATTTTGATGAACAATAATTGCCAAAAATAACAGATCTTTGAAAACTGGTCTTTTGTGATAAAAGTGGTCCCTAGGGCACAAATTAAGGAATTTTTAAAAATTCTTGCATTTTTGGAAAGCTCGTTGAGTTTTAGCAAGGATTACTTTTTTTTTTTTTGGGGGCTAAACTTTTTCTTTTTGTGTGCATGTGCAGGTGATAATCGTTAAAAGAGAATGAGAAATTAAGAAAAACAAGGGACCAACATGGAAATTGAGAATTGAGGTACTTGAAGCAGAGATCAAATATGAAGCTATTATACACACTTATTTGGACAAGGTGAGGGAAATCGCTGAGAAATTTAATTGTCATCATATCAACACTAGCACACTTATGGATTATCAGAACTAATTGGTAGGGTTTTCAGTACTAACAATTTCTTGATAGCTTGTGGCATGGAAACAACTTAAATTTTGCTCAAATCTTAAATCAATTCATTCATTTTTTGGTGCTTAATAATAACAGTGTATGCTCAAACATCAAGATAACATCTTTCAAATTGGTGCTTAAAATTGGCGTATGGTTAAGAATCGAACAAAGTAAAGTACATCTAGATTTGGTGCATAAAACTGAACAATCAAACCCTCATCTGGTTTAGTGCTTAAAATGAACCCACTTGCTTGTATGGATGATTTAGATTAGAAAACATTTGGGTTTTTGGAGTTTAATTGACTAACCATGTGTTTTGAGTCTTTGGTGCGCTTGCACATTCTGTTAGTTTAAATTTTTTTTTAATTTTTTAGAGAGGTCTGTCTGGGGAAAGCGCTTCTTCCTCTGAGGATGACCTAAAACCAGTAATCATTTTGATTGATATATAAACAAGACGTGGGCCAAAGCCCTGAATGTCTTATATCTAGCCAAGTTCGGGCGAGGTGTGTTGATGATACTCTGGATCGAGTGAATATCCCTAAGTAGCCAACATGGTCAATTATAGACTTAAGTGTCTCACATGTGTACAAACTAATTGGGTAGACACCACGAACCTTACTACAACCATGTTAATTAGAGACCCACCCGATTCACCTCTGAATCAAGTGTCTTATTATAGTGCAAGGAGTTGCATAATTTACCCCCAAGATTCCCATGATATGTGTCCCATGGTATTGTGTTGGTGAAAGATATTTTCACTAGCACGACAACAATACCAGGAAAAGCCAAAAACATGATAAACTACAATGTGGATCTTCATGTCCTAGTAGTGTGACAATGGTTGTGTGAGCTGATGAACATCCAAGCAATGAGCTTATAACATTACATATTGAAGCCAATTTGACCATAGATTAATCAAAATGTCTATGTTTTTATTGTGATTGACCCTGTGAAAACTTACAACTTGAAAAAGTTGTTGAAGATACACTGATAGTTTCTTTGAGTCATTCCTACAACTATGATGAGTTTTATGATTGTTGAGTTTGTACAAATCTCAAACATTGGTCCTACAATATTGTCCTATCAGTATCCTGTCAGAGAACCAAGAAAATCCAACAACACAGATCCCAAAACATTCCACTTGTCGCTTATCATGAAATTTGGTGATCAACATACCTTCACATATTCATCTAGCATTTTTAGCATCATTTCTAGCATAGAATCTTGCATATTCATTCCCATTTTGTATAGTCATCATTATAGTCCAAAAAAATTAAAATCCCTAAAACATAGCTTGCATTTCAAGAGGTTAAGTTTCCTACCTTTCAGAGTCTTTTGCAGATTAGAGGGTGCATTTTCCTAGGACATTCTAGTAGTGGTCTTGCGTATTATCTTGGCTTCATCAAAATTTAGTTACCATCACTTGCCTTAGCTTAGGAACCTATCATTCTGGTTAACACTTGTCTTAAACAAACATCATTACCAATATGAGTCATCTTTGTCCTACCCTTTTAAAGTCAAGATTGTCCACAAAATCATCCAAGTCTTTCCTCAGAGGATTTTTCCTTAGAAGTTTGTAGAATCTCTCTCAGGCCATATTACCTATACCTTAGGCACCACTCTATTCATTCATTCCATCACCATCTTATTATCATAAAATCCAAAAAATCTAGGTTACATTTATCCTCTGCATATGTCATTCACAAGATCCCAAAAGAGAACAGACATAATGGATCCCAACACAGGACCCACACATGATCCTATCAGTGAAATTAATATTTTTCCTATTTAGAGGACCCTAAGAATGGATTTCAATGATCTAGAGACTTTTCAATGTCATGAGAAAATACATGTTGACATCCCATAGTTACCCCTCGTCCCTCCACCAAAAGATGATTTCTCATTCAAGAACATCAAGGCTAAATGCAATGATAGGGAATAAGTTAATGATGCCCAAGAAAATATGGGGGTAATGAGTGTTGTTGGATCACTATTTCCAACTAACCTAGATACACACTTCAAAATTCTTGCCACCCCATGCCATCCTCTTGGGTTTCTTCCACCACACCCATTCCAATCAATTCCAAGTTACCTTCTAGCAACCCCACTCAAAGTGCATCCCAAGTGACCATGTCTTCCACCACCCTAGGAATCCAATACAAAAACCCTCTTTTTGCCACTTTCCCATATCTAGAAAACCTAGTACCATAGCCACGCTCTCCATAATGAACTCAACCCATCTAGTGGGTACATCCAATATGGCTCCATCAAGTCACAAGCCTAAGAGTATTTTGACAGGAGTCCCAAAAATCACTCAAGGGGCACCCCAATAGAAACCTATCAGCAGTCTCCCTACAAGTGTTCCTTCCAATTTAGGAAACCCCCAAATCAATCAAGGGACACCTCAACAAAAACCTCCCATCAATCCCAACTACTCGAGGATTCTGGCTTCCTTTTTAAAACATCATTGAGTAACTGGGCCTAGTATTTCCAACCCTATATCACCACCACAACACCCACCTCCATACATTCCACCACCTCAACAAAAAACTTCATATATTCCACCCACTCAACAATATCCTTCATACATTCCACCATCTCAAAAGCAACTTCCAAACATCCCACAACCCTAGCACAACCAACAATCTCCATACATCCCATATCCTCAATACGTCCGACAACCTCAGTATCTTCTACAACCTCTACATACATTGCAACCCCAATATACTCTATAGCCTCAGTATGTTCCACCTCATTTGTTTGCGATATACAAAAACTTGGGCTATGGGCCCTCATACAACCAGACACCATCTTATAACAATGTAGCAACATTTTTTTATCCTAACACAGTGCCATCCACACCGATGCCCATTGAGGATTTTTCTCAAAAACTCCAAATCCTCCAACAATAGGTCATTAACTTGGAAACAAGTACTCCTAAGAGGTCTTACACTATTGCAGATCTTGGCTGTTATCTATTTGATAGGACATTGCACATGCCACCTTTCCATACAATTTTGAGATGCCTAAGTTTGATAAATACAAGGAAAAAGATGATCCCTGGTACCATATACGGGAATTCTTCATGACTTGCATAGAAGTGGCATATGATGACACCTACTTGATGAGGCTTTTTCCATGTATTCTTGGTGGGCCATCCATGGAGTGGTTTTTGAGACTTCCTCCTAGGATACGATCATGGAATGAATTAGATGATAAGTTCATATCCAAATATTCACACAACATTGTCATGGAAATAACATTAATGGATCTCTACACTACTGATGTAGAGGGTTTGGTACTCTAGTGATTCCTTTCCCCCAAGGTACTCCTAATATCTTCTAATATTCCAATGATTAGTTCTCCTTGTGTTCTTCTCCAATTTGGATCTCCAAGATCCTCCCTACCAACTTCTCCTCTAAGGTATAGTTGAGTTGTTGAAGATTCAAACACTTCTAGGCACAACTAGTCCAACTAGTTCTTCTATTACCTAGACTTCTTCACTAGATTTCCTCCTAGAATCCCAAACCCCTTCTTAGGATCTTCCCATACATTCACTTAGGCTCTTTTCTAATTTCTTGGACCATTAATAGGTCTTTAGAACCCTTTCCCACACTTCTGGACTCTTTACCAATTCATTTGGCATCAAATTCATTAGGAGGCCTAATTGGCTTGTTTCCTAGTAGGTCTAATTTCACTATTTTTGGGCTAATTCTCCCAAATCCTCCAAAAAACCCCATAGAAGACCTTGAAAATATTCAAGTTATCTATCAACCCTATCAGAATCCAAAATATTAGCTCTTAGATGCACCCACAACCCTAGTTTCTTTTAGGCACTAGTTTACAACCTATTAATTAAGCCTATGGACCAGTCTGGACCAATTGTCACCTAATTGATCTCCAAACTTTGTTTCACTTCCTCCCACCTTTGAATCCTTCAAGGAGACTACCTAGGGATTCTGAAAATGCCTCTGAGTCTTTTCCCCAAGATTATGGGTGCTCAAACCAAATCCTTCTTCACCCTGTCCAGGCTCACCTATATTCAACAGTTAGCCACAGGGCTTCTCAATTGGTCTAGGAAATCCATTGCAACAACAAAAAGGAAAAAAAAACCTATTTACAAAATCTAACCCTAATTCCCCCATGGTTTAAGTCAATTCCACCAGTGGGTTCTTAGGTTAGAGCCATTTCCAACTCTACAACACTGTGAATGTCACTTGCAGACTAGTGACTTCAAAATTAATGTAACTCTCTACTCCTAGAACTTAAAAGAAAAATAAAGTATGAAAAAGAAATCTATTTAAAAACTCTACACCCCCATGGGATCCGATCTCCCTTGCCAATCTATACATGACCGTGCAGAATGCATACAACTCAGTGAATCACAAGAATACAGTCACAAGCATCAGTACAGAAGTACCAAAAACAAATTATGCAATTCAAAACTTCATTAACCTTTTAAAAACATCAAATCCAAGCTCATATACCGAGCATGATCAGTTACAACTGCTCTAACTTGATTTTTCAACTTCTTGTCAAGAAGTTGCAAAAGTTGCTCAAGCAAATTTTTAAATTTGCTAGCAACTTTTACATTTTGACCAATTTGACTTCTTTTTGTCAACTCGATGGTCATGATTGACTTCTATGACCAAAAAATAGGACATGTAGGATCCCAAGACACATCCTAAACTCAAGATACCCAAAAATAACACATTTTGTCTTTCTAGGTCATAATGACCATAAAGCACCTATGAGCACTCTTGGCTCTTACAAGCATGAACTTGATCAAGCTTGTATCCAACCTATTGGATCTTATTCCAATCCAAAGAAAAACACCTATTACAACCCCAAAACACACTAGCACATCAAAATGGGAGGTGCTTTTCACCAAATACCAAACAAAAGAGTGGTGAGAAATTTGGCTCATTCTTACAAATATGGAGAAATGTTGCCTCAAAGGCATCTTTCCATGTACCCATAGAAGAGAAAATCCATATGTTCATCATAAATTGTCAACTGGACATTATGTGTGAATTAAATGCCCAAAAAATTGAAACATTGGAAGTGCTAATCGAGAAAGGGCTAAAAGAAGAAAGATCCCTCACCCTAAAGGGAGCCATCACGAAAGAGCCCAGTAACTCAACACCTTATGACAAATCCAAATACTAGTCTAAAAAAATGTGACAAACGATGATGATGTTGATGCTAAGATGGTCCAAATAGTCATGCACATACAAACACCACTAACACCTGCTTCACTAATTGAATCATTACAAACTACCCAGAGGGTTAACAAAAATGACATAAAAAACTAAGATGTTAACCAAGCCTACCAACAAATTCTTGCAAGAAAGAACATCATTCCACATCGAGACTTTACGCCTCTTGCAGAACCTCTTGAGAAAGTTCTTGAGAAATTACTACAATCTCATTTGGTCACGTTACTTGAAATCACACATTGCAAAGGTATCAAAAAACCAACATGGTGGAAAAAAAATGTTTATTGTGACTATCAAAGAACTAAGGGACACAAGACAAAAAATCTCACGCAATTGAAGCATATTGTTCAAGATTTCATTGATCACTGTAAAATAAAAGTTATCACCAATACATACACCACCAATCAAGATCACATAATCTTCACAAAGCCACTGATGGATCATGGAAAAGGTAAGGCCACCAATTATAGACATGAAAATAAGGAAAAATTTACCGAGTCTAATCCTAATCCCAAACTGACCATAAACACTATTACTAGTTAAGGTCTCAATAACAGTTGTGTTGTTACTACCTGTCATTCTAAAATCACAGTGTAAGGAGCCCCATCAAAAGTTGTAGTATCAAATAAATCATCTACATCATTTCCAGTTTAGGATAACCTATTGGACCATCTAAAGAAGACCTCAACACAAATTTCCATCTATGAACTACTTCACATATTGCTAAATCACAAAGAAGCATTAGATGTAGCCCTGCAACAAGCCTCTATTCCAAAAGACATAAATGTTGATTAGTTTCAAGCCAGGGTGGGAAATCTATCCACACAATATCATGTTTCCTTCACTGAGAAAGATATCACATTCCATAAACTATCTCACAATGATCCTTTGCACCTTGAAGTCTTTGTCCACCTCCATAAAATTAGACAAGTCTTGATAGATGGCAGAGCATGTCTAAATATCTATACCCTAAAATTGGTAAAGGCACTGGGCTATTCTGATAGTTGTGTAGATGTTACCAAGAAGAACATAATAAGAGCATATGATGATGAAGATCATCCTTCTCAAGGTGTAATAATCCTCCCAATCAGACTAGGTTAGTAATACAAGACATTGAATTCCAAGTACTGGACCTAGAGTTGGGTCACAACATGCTCTTAGGGCGATCGTGGATCCATTTCGTGCAAGAAGTACCCTTTAATTATCATCAATGTTTGAAATTTCATCATGATAGAGTTGAAAACATTATGCTTGGTGATAGAGATCCATTTTTGTATTGCACAAATTTGATAAGACCTATTTCCAATCAAGTACCCAAAAATCAGGAGGCATCTATTGCCTCTTCATCTCAACACATAGATTGTGTAGACCTTGCAAAATCAACTGAAATAACTACATCAGAGATCAAAATCTAATTCAAATAAAATGAATGCAGAGAATAATTCTATGCAGGTTTCTTCTATGTAGGAAAGCTACCAATCTTACCCCATTCATTTGGAAATCCTAAACAACCTCTTTAGAGGAAGAAAAAGCTAACACTTATCTATTCACTGACACTGTTTATAAGATTGGGAGACATTCATGAAGAGATCATAGAAATTTTTTTATCTTCTTGGTTGTATATAGATGAAGAACCCCCAAGGTCAAAATTCCAGTACATGAATATGGATGGGGGTATACCATTGTCGGAAAACAAGGGTGTAATGGACGCTCTAGATTAGGAAAAAAGGAACAAGGAGTTATTGAGCCAATCACACCAACCCAAAATATAAAGCATCACAGATTAAGGTATAGACCATCGACATAAGACATCACAAATATATTTCTACCCTCTAATATTAACACTTGTTTTTATAACAAAGTTGATACATTTGAGGAACTCCATTCAGACTTAGACTCGAATGACTATGAGTGCAATTTCCCCACACTACAAGCACCTTTCACCTTAACATTGTTATTTCCCAACTCTCTTTACAAGATAGGCCCACTGACCACTGAGTGTGGATTTAAGAATTTTGGGCCTGATATGAACCTTCATCCTCATTTAGAGCTATCAGATTTCCATAATCCATATAAATGTGCAAGACAATTTCTAGATTTGATTGTGTAAAAAACATTTATCATAATTTTTTTTTACACAATCAAATCCAAAAATTGCCTTGCACCTTCATCCTCATCCTCATCTAAAAATCATGAATCAATGTCTGAATCATATGTCAATACCTTAATTGAAATCCCAATTTTGTCCTTCTAAACCAAAGAAAATATAGCTTTGGTTTACCCCGACCTTATAGATTGAGAACAATAAAATCCACCGATCATTGATGTTTTTGAGAATGATGAAGCTATTGCTGAATTTTTCAAACTAAGACAGGGCATACCTATGGGTGACCACAAAGTAGGTTTTAGAATTGAATTGGACAAAACAACATACTTTGGGGAGTTATATCAATCCTCTATTCGTAAAATTGAAAAAGAAAATATAAGGCTATTAGGTGAAAACTGAAAGGCACCTTCTAGCTACAAAATAGTAAAAACAAAAGACATATTCAAAAGTGAAAACCTCTCTGAGGTCTCCAAGGATGTAGAGATTTATATACTTCCCATTATAGAATAAAAATCACCATTACTATTAGAGAAGACAGTACCAATAAATATTGGCGCTGAAGAAACACAACAACTAATCCATTTGGTAGAGTCATTAACACTAGAAGAAAGAGAAAAAATCATTTAGTTATTTAAGGATAGTCAAATCAACTTTGGTTGGTCATACTTTTACATGCTTGAGTTAGATCCAAAATTAGTCCTACATCATTTTACACTAAAGTCAGGGGCAAAGCCATACAAACAGAAGCTACAAAATATGCATCCAAAGATTACACCATTGGTCAAAGCCAAATTGAAGAAATTACTGGATGTAGGCTTGATCAAACCTATTGATTATTGCTGATTGGATATCCAATCTGATACTAGTATCTAAGTCTTGTAGAGCCATAAGAATTTGTGATGAATTTAGAGATCTCAATTTGGCTTTCCCTAAAGATGACTTCCCCTTACCAAACATTGACATGATCATTAATCTCACTTCAGGGTATAAAATGTTGTCAATCATGGATGGTTTCTTAGGATATAATCAGATCAAGGTAGCACCCAAAGATCAACAAAAAATAGATTTCACTTGTGCACAAGTTACTTACTGTTGGTGTGTCATGCCCTTTGGTATAAAAAATGTAGGAGAAACATATCCAAGAGAAATAAAAACTATCTTTCATGACATGATGCATATAACAATGGAAGACTATGTCGATGATATATTGGCAAAATCCCTGGAGAGAAATATTCATTTATTAGTATTGGGACTAGTCTTTGATAGACTCCAAGAATACAAAGTATGGTTAAACCCAAAGAAATGTGTCTTTGGAGTCACACTAGGAAAGTTGTTAGGATTCGTTGTCTCCAAAAGAGGAATATAGATTGATTTAGAAAGGTTCAAGCCATCATTAATATGCCTCCACCAACAACACTAAAAAACCTGAGGATTCTACAAGGCAGGATTCAATCACTATGATGATTCATATCATAGCTAGCCAATAAATGTCATCTATTCCAATACTTGCTACACAAAGATGTCAAATTTGCATGGAATGAAGATTTCCTAATTATTTTTCAAGTATTGAAATATTATCTGCTCTCAAAACTATTCCTAGTGGTGCCCATTCGAGATCAACCCCTACTATTATACATATTAGGAACACTCACTAGGGGAAAATTGTTTGTGCAAAATAATTCTAAAGGAAAGGAAAGAGCCATCTATTATATTAGTCGAACACTTGTGGCATATGAACTAAAATACACTGCAATTGAAAGAGCCTATTTAGCTATAGTTTTTGCTTCTCAAAAACTTAGACATTACATGTTAAGTCACAAGACGATCCTAATAAAAAACATTGATCCATTGAAACATCTATCGGTAAAGCTACATTCACAGGGCACCTCGCCAAATGGGTCATGATTCTCAATGAATTTGACATAGATTACATGGAAAAAAAAAGAAATCAAGGGACAAGCTATTGCAAACCAATTCGCAGATGCACCATTACCTTCTAGTCATCTGATCCTCATATAGTTTCCAGATGAAAGCATATTTTCTCTTGAGGAGCATAAATAGTGGAAATTATACTTTGATAGTTCACACACACAAAAATGATTAGGCACTAACATAGTATTTATCACTACACAGAGATTCCATTTTGCGATCATACAGGTTGAGCTTTAACTACACCAACAATATAGCAGAGTATGAAGCACTGATCATAGGGCTCAAGACATATGTCTAGTGGAAGATCTAAAAATTACAAGTATTCAGAGATTCTCAACTAATCATCAACCAAGTCAATGATAATTACGATACTATAGATGAAAAAATCATTCCCTACAAAGTCTTGACAGAAGACATAAAGATTTTTTTTGAAATGATATCATTTGAGCAGATCTCGAGAATCAAGAACAAAGTAGAAGATGCAATGGTTATCGTAGGATATTTTCTCAACATGCCACCAGATGTGACACATTGTGAATTCATGGTCGAATGGCTCACGGTCCCTGCCTTTGAAGTGCCCAAGTATGAGGTTGTGTGTGAAATTTTTCTTCCCAATTCTCCCTGGTACCAAGATATACATGCCTACCTGAATAGCCAAACCATCCCCAATGACTTGTCCTGGAACTAAAAGAAGTACTTGATAAGGCAAGCCTCCTGATACACAATCATAGTCAATATACTTTACCAACATAGTCTGGATGGAACTCTCCTCTGATGTCTCAACTCAAAAGAATCACAAAAAAAAATATCAGAAGTACATGAGGGAATTTTTAGTGCTCATTATAGTGGCTTGAACTTAGCCAAGAAGCTTTTAAGAATTGGATATTACTGGCATACAATGCAAATTGATTCTTGCCTATTTGTATAGAAATGTAGAAAGTGTTAGATACACAAGAACCTCATCCATGCACCTTATAAGGATTTGCAACCACTTACATCACCGTGACCCTTTTCATAATGGGGATTCAACCTAGTTGGTAAGATACATCCCTTATCCTTTGATGCTCATAAGTTCATAATCATAGCCACTGAGAATTTCACAAATTTGGTTGAAGCAATTCGAATTACCTACACCATTGGAAAACAAATTTCAAATTTTCTCTTGAACTATATCATTAATCGGTATGGTGTTCGATAAACCATCATTATAGACCATGACTCCCCTTTCAATAAGTAGATGAGATTTGCAGAAAATTCCATATCCTTCATATCTTTTCTTCACTCTAATTTTCCCAAGGAAATGACCAGGTTGAGACTACAAAGAAAACCATTATAAATTTTTTGAAAAAGATTGTCAATGAAGTCAGTCGAGATTGGCACCTCCAACTCAATCCCTCCTTATGGGCATATCGCACTAGTTCCTGTACTCCCAAGGGAGCCGCTCCATATTCACTAGTATACGGTATCGAAGCTATCTTTCTAGTAGAGGTTAAGCTCCCATCATTGCGTGTATCCCTTCAACACATCATCTTAGATGAGGATTACAGAGTATCTCAACTACAGGAGCTATAGTTTCTTGATGAGAAGAGACAAATGACGTTGACACATTTGAAAACATATCAGCAATGTCTCAGGAGAAGCTGCAACAAAAAGGTCATCCCCAGATCTTTTGAAGTTGGTGACCTAGTCCTAATGGAAAATCAAAAGAATCAAATAGAAAGAGAAAAGCCAGGAAAGTTTGAATCAAATTGGTTGGTTCCTTACATCATCACATCAGTCTATGTGCCTAGAGCATATCAGATATCCACATCAAAGGGTGAGCCTCTATCAAACCCCATCAACAACTTGCATTTGTGCAATTACTATTTATAACTGTCAGAGTAGACCCATTTAAAAAATTCAATAAAATTAAAAAAATAAAAAAGAAAAAAAGAAAAAAATGATTACCTTGGTAAAAACCTGGCAATTAGGCGTCTTTGATGACACAAAAATAGAAATGCAAGAGAAATAAATTCGTCCTATGGTGAAAAAAACTTCGTTGGTGCCTTGGGAAAGTACCATGGTGAAAATTGGGCAACCGGTGCCATGTGTAGAGACCGTTGCTCTAGCATCTATCATAACTCCACACTGGTTTCACTTATCATTTCATCTCATAACCCTACAATAAAACCCATCATGGCTTGATGACTTGTCAATTATCCTTGTCACATCATCTCAAATCCCACACAAAGTCAGTTCACCATGGCCATTCCATAATAAAATTCCCACTCTATCTAGACTGGGGGCACCTAATGTCATGATCCGTTAAGCACTGAAAAATACCTAAAAATCATAAAAATTTCTAAAAAATCCATAAAAATCCTAAAAAGTCTTGAAAAAATCTTTAAAAATTTAAAAATATTTCAAAAAAGTTAAAAAACATAAAAAATTCATCTAGGGTGACCATAAATGGGATGTCTATGATAAGGGCCTTCACTTATGTGATATGTTGCACATACTTGGACTCCAAACATATGAACCCTATAGTGGACCAAAATCATTTGCAAAAAGTCCTAAAAAAATTGTCATCAGACAACCAAAAAAATAATAAGATCAACACAAATTATGTAATAAATTTTATTTTGATATCAATTTAGTCCTTTTGTATTTTGAAACAAGCATTGAACAACGTAATATAGTAAGATTGAGCTTCAACGAAACCAGGTCAAAATAGTCAAACTTATCAGCAGGTCCCTAACCATATTGATCACACTGTCTCATTTATCAACTAAGTCCCCTAGCACAGTCTTTTTTCAAGATATTCATGTTATTTTAGACAAGAAAGGGAATACTCAAAACTAGATGGAGCAATCTTACATGGGGTACCCTATACTTCATCTGATAGCATCAACAAAGAACGTCAAAAAATCAATGTCCAAAATACTACAAAAACACAGACACACAATCAATATGAATGCTTACTTGTTTAGTTAAGTTGGTCTTATTATGTCTTGATTTTCACAAGTTATGTTCGTATGAATCTCCATGATTTCACCTAAGCAATTAGAGATGTCGCGATGATTCATAACTTATCATTTTTTCTGCTGTTTGTGAAATGTTGAATGAGAAATATTAACAAAGTGTTTTGGGTGTCTGTGGTAAGATCCTTCAAAACCACATGTGGTATCTAATTGTAGGGCTTGCAATAGATAAATTGGTTGTGATACACCACACATACCTCGACTGTTAATGCTTGAACTAGATTTATCAACCCATATTCCTTGTCTGTTCAAAATGCTTGTTAGAATGCAAAAGGATAATCATGCCTAGATCTTTAATATCAAGCTATGATGATATTAAAGTTTTTCTATAATAAAAGTGGTTCAATGATGAAAGAAATTGCTCAATTCATTTGAAATTGAAATATGCTTATTAAACCCAAAATCTCTCTATTTACTCTAATCTAAGGGTTTCAATCAAGGATTCATCCTCATTCTCTCCCCTCCTAACTTTCTATTAATCAATTCTAAATTTCTATTGGTCAGTCTTATATATGGTATGTCTTCCCTAAAACCAGACGTTGTCGCTAGTCTCATAGAGGTTGGGTCCTTCCTAAAAGAAGATATGATTCTTATCAACAATCTCTATGACCAATGTCTATCGAACAACCATCATAAACTACCAACATTATTCACTTATTACTAATTATTATTTTCTTGCATCATTTAATCTAAATTTTCTTTCAAGAGATCATTCATGCCTTTCTTTCATAAATAAATCTTTTGAGGGGGGCATAATTTACCTCATTTTTGCCTTATTCTTGCTTGGGCATAGTGGGCATGATTTTTATAAATTATTCTTGGTATGTTATGTGAGGTTCAATATCTTGGTACAAATACCAAACATAAGATCTATAGTTGCAATCATCCAATTGTGTTCAAAGATGTCTACAGCTGATGCATGTCAGTTCACCTAAGTTAGAATGACGATTTGAGAGAGTTATGACTGATTTATCAGACACTTGTATTTTGGTTGTTTAGAAAGAGATAGAGTTTCAGTTTTGGATTAGTATGGATCAATGTTGAAGAGTTGGTTGTTTTTAACATAGTAGTGAATTTGGAATGTGCATATGTGTCCTCAACTTGAGTGGTTCATGATTTGATTACTGAGAAGCTATATTTCTTGAGTAAAAGAGGTTGCAAATATTATTGTTGATGAACAGTGCAGAGATGGATTTGTATCCTAAGTTCGTGGTGATGCTAAGGTTGTTGAGGTACTTAATGTTTCTTATTGATGTTTCTTGATTGTGTTCAGATCATGTTGTTGGATCACATTGGTTGAAGTGATTGGGTTGCATGATTTCATGTAACGTGTTGGTGTTCTTCATTTGGTATTAGCTGACCTAATGATGTAACACACTGTGAAGGTTTAGAGCATGATTGGTGGATCTAAGCATGTTCAAGGATGTTGATATGGATCATTGAAATGTCCTAGCCAACATTCAATGTATCCCTGTTAGTAATGAAAAAGAAATATGTAAAAATGAACAATACCAGGAAAGAATCTAAGCGAGTGAATGCATAAAATAAATATTACCATAAACAAGGAGAGAGAGAGCTCCAAGATTCAACACAAGAAGGAAAGATATTTGAAAGGGGAAAGCAAAGAAAACCCCTTGTGACATTATGAATGAGGCATGAAAAGCCTAAGAAGAGGAGAGAGAGAGAGCGAATTGCTCATACAATAATTGAGAAGAGGAAGAGAACCTCATTAGACTTAGGAGAGAAGAAGAGACATCTCTTTAATAGAGATGTGAGAAAGGAGTTGCATGGTAACTCCCATATCTATGTATGCCACATTTCATAAAGTGTGTGCCACTTGTGTTATTTCCTCTTAAGGAGGAATCTAAGGGATACCTTGGTTTATCCCAATTAAATAATACAACCAAGGGATAATAAAAGATACATAAAATGAATTATCTTCACAAGAGGACAAAATAGGTGTAGGGATTCCATAGGAATCTCCTACTTACATAAT